>NBZC01000019.1:0-152762 GCA_002245345.1 Scheffersomyces stambukii
TTCCCTGCAGCATGAAGTCTCTTCTTCGGTCAAGTCGTGATAAGGCGATACGGCAGGGTTCCACTTGAGAATGTCCAAGGGGGTGAATACATTCTTGAAACCATAGGATTCAGCCACCCTTCTACAGTGGGGGGGGGGGCGAGGGGGGGGGGGGGGGGGGGAAACAAATTTTCACCGCCCCCATATATACTGACACCATGTTCGGGTAAGTGCTGTTTATTACTACACAAGCTCCGGAACCGGATTCCGGGGTGGTTTCATTGGTGGAGGCTGCGCACATGCACTCATTTCTTTTGTTGGCCTTCCTCCGCCCTTTTCGCGTCCGCTGTTTTTTTGTTAGTACCTTCTTGTTTCAGGTAGTGCCGTTGGTGATCACCGTTGGCGATGTCCCCGCCTGGGGGTGGCCCCTGGCCCTGGCTGCCCCCCCCCAATTCATTTGCCACTCCACGACCACATACCTGCCGCCTGCTTGGCCCTCATTCTCTCCGCGTCCGTCTCCATGCGCTTGTTCTTGTCGCCCTGCTTCTGGCCCTTGGCAGCATCCTGCTGCTTCTTCAAGTTCTTTTGCCGGGCCAAGTCCCGCTGGTTTCCTCTGGCCATGGTTTCTGTAGAGCTGAGCTGAGCCTCGATGCCTGTGAACGTTCTTGTCGCTGTACTGGTATAACCAGAAACGGTGTTGCCGGGGTGAGGACAAGTGGCGTTTGCGAAATTGTCGTTGGTGTTGGCGCTGGCGTCGTGGTGGTCTGGGCAAGGAGACCATGTCGTATGTCGCATGTCGCGCTCGTATATCCCCGTCAGGAAAATGTCGCACCGCGCCGGTATCGGCCCGTACAATACTCGTTTCTATACACTACACTGGCCCCTCCAGCCCCACCTCTCACTGCTCCTTCATCTCCGTAATGATGCCGCTGTCCACCTTGGGGTCGTACGGCTGCATCAAAAACCGGGAAAACTTCTTCAAGTTGTCCACACCTCTGATCTCCGTGCCCAAAAGCGGCATCTTCACCAAATGGTAGTCCTCGTACAACTCAGCCATCTGGTCCAAATACTTCTTCTGCATCTTCCACCGGCTGACACACCGGCGGCACGGGGTGTCGTCGTCATCGGCAAACAACAACTGGTTCACCACGATCGAGTTGACGTCCATGTTGTACGACATCAACTCCTGGATCATTCTCTCCGTCTCGTACAACGAAAGAAACTCCGAGATGCACACACACACAAACGTGGTGAGATCAGGGTTGGTGAACTGCTCGTTCACCTCGGTGACGTTCTTCTGCACCTCGTTCAACTTCTCAAACATGTCCTGCTGGCCCCCGGCTCCCCCGCCCAACATCGACATCATGGGACCCAACTTGCCCGACAATTGCTGGAACTTGCCCAACAATTTCTGCAACGTCGAGGGCAACTGTAAGAACCGGAGGGTGTGTCCCGTGGGGGCAGTGTCAAAGATGATGGTCCTGTAGGAGATCTTGTCCTTGCTGTCGTTGTCATCCACCTTTTGGTTCTTGATGTGCTTCAACACCTCCATAAACGACAACGCCTCGTCAATCCCCGGAATCGACCCCGTCATGTCGTTCATCATGCTCTTCAAGGGGTCGTTGGGGTCGTTGTTGTATTGCTGTGCCTGCTGCTGCAAATCGGTCATGGCGGCCTCGGGGTCAATCTCCATACACGACAAGTTGTCCAAACCTTCCACCTTGCGGGCGTCCTTGCCAAACTTCTGGCAGAAGGCGTCGGATAAGTTGTGGGCCGGGTCGGTGGAGATGAGCAAGAACTCGTCGTTGGGGTGGTTCAATGCCAACTGCACCGCTATCGACGACGACGTGGTGGTCTTACCTACCCCTCCTTTCCCCCCCACAAAGATCCATTTGAGGGTGTCCTGGTGCACGATCGACTCCAAAGTGGGCTCTAGTTCGAAATCCATGGTGGTGCGCGGTGGTTGGAACGATGGTTGTACGACGGCGTGTTTGGTGGTGGAGAACCTGGTTTCGATGTTTGTAAACCGTGGTCAATTTTTGGAAAAAAGTGTGCAATGTTCTGGAAGCTTCTGCGCATAACCGACGGCAGCAACAGGATGACTTCGAGGGGAATGTAACAATGGGTTCTGCAGGGGGTTGCCAGAGGGGCCATGGAACGCCTGACCGTCCGTTCTAGAAGGTTTCTGTCGAGTGGTGCAAACGGTGCACTGCGAGTAGGACCGTAAATTACCGGTCCAAACGTAGACCATACGAACTTCAATTGCACCAGAGTGGTGCTAGGAAATGACCCGTAAAAGCAACCGTAGTAGCCAGCAGCAACTCCTGCAGCAATTCCTGCAGCAGCTCCCGCAGCAATCGCTCCCTCTAACGGCCTCTCATGCACGATGGCCCGATGTAGCGGTTCTGGGGCTTCGAGAACCCTGCGGCTGTCATCTGGATGTGCACCGATTCGCAGCCTTTTGTCACCATTTGACACATTCGTCCCTTCCGACGCCAACGACATCTACTACCTACGGACAATGTCGTCGCTTGCGTTGAAAGAGGCCAAGGGCCGCCTTCGCCAGCAAATCAAGAGCCGTCTCAAGCAGGTGTCGCAGGAGTCGTTGGCTCTTCAATCGCAGGACCTCCACCGCCAGTTGCTCGCCCACAAGCAATTCCAGAACGCCGCCACCGTCGCTCTCTACATGAACATGCCTGACCTGGAGGTCAAGACCATGGACATCATCCGTCTGTGCTACCAATTGGGCAAGCGGGTGTACTTACCCCGCTGCAACGGCGGTGCTGTCGAGGGGAGAAAGAGGAACCACATGTCGATGTTGCAAGTTCCAACCTGGTCTGACGTGTCTGCGCTCGCCCCTCAAGGCAAGTACCAGCTTCTAGAGCCCACCAGTGGTGCAGATGTCATAACAACCGGCGGCTTGGACGTGATTATCGTTCCTGGGGTGGCATTTACAGCCTCAAACAAGCGCATGGGCCATGGCGCCGGCTTCTACGACGAGTTCTTGACCTTCTACCTGAAAACTTTCAACAAGGCCCCGTATTTGCTTGGCCTAGCACTTCGTGAGCAGGTGGTGGACGACGTTCCCACCGACGACCACGATTGGCCCTTGGATGCATTGCTCGTTGCCGAGCCGGTCTCGAAAGACTGAGTGGCGGACTTGACAACCACAACGACTCGATTCCACCACATGGAATCGACATGGCTGCTATGGCTGCAATCTACAGTACTATTATATTAAACTACAACAACTATTTCTGTGCCATGAATCATCCATAAATAAATACGTCTATATCCAACCTGGTACCCGTCATGGCGCATAAATACCAACCATACAGTTCTCGAGCATCCGGTCCGCATTCACCCAGCTGTGATACTTGTTGAACAAGCTCGTTCCGTTCCGCCCCGCACACTTCATGATCTCGTCCACCCCTCCCGGATGAAAATCAACGTAGGGCGTGATATTGAACACCTTGCCGTCGATGCACGTCCAGCAGTCCTGCCGACTTCGATGTTTCTTCAACTCCTCTTTGTTGATCCTCACATACTGAGGTGGTGGAGTGGTGGGATCAACCCCGCGAAGCTTGTGCTTGGGGGTTGTCTTGTTCAAGTGGGCCCAGTCCAACGGAGAATGTCCGGGCTGGAGCACAATCTTCTTCCGCGGCTGTCTTGCGCCGTTTGCCACACCTGGTGACGCTCTTTGGATCGAATTGGGACCAGGAAAGACCCCGGGTCCTCCCGGCGGAAGTCGTAGTGATGCTTGTGATGGTGTTCCGGGAGCCTTTAGGCTGTTTCGCGCTGCCAAACCGGCACCACTGGGCACTTTGAGGACCAACAGGTTCAACTTCGTTCGCTGGCCGTCAGTTTCCAGCGTCATTGTGGCTGTGTTGGTGGTTTGTGTTTGGCTTGTCTAAGCAACGGTTGATGAGTGGCGATGTGTCGTGTTTTTGCACGAGTTTGCGACAAGCATTTGCGACATACACTTGCGACAACCTACTTCAAAACTATTGACATTATAATACATACGGTACGTAGGCCAGCATCCTGCGAGGGCTAGTGGCGCTGGTGGTACTTGATTTGCTTTCTGTCCACTCTTTCGTAGTACAACATGTAAACACTGGTGGTTTCACACAACACCTGCGATCTCGAAACCTCAGAGACGCGAGAGTCGCTGATCCTCCAGTAGGGGTTCGAGATCATCGAGTTGATCTTCTTCATCTTAACCTTCTTCTCTTGGGGGTTCTCCTGGGGCTTCTCTGGGAACGATTGTTTGAAGTTTGCCTCTGCAAACGCACTGGCAAATGCATCCTGGTGCGGATTCTCCACCAAGAGCTCGGCTGGAGTTTGCAATCCAGAATGAACAATCTCCTCGACATTCGTCGGGTCTGCCTGGAACACAGATGGTCTACGTCCTATAAGCGAGGAAAACCGGCCTCGGAACCCCTCGTCGTCTCCATCTCCACTATTTGACCGCAACGACACCGAGAACTTTCTTCTCCCCTTGGTGCTGGCATTTTGGGTTTCTGAAGAGTCGCTGCCGCTCATATCAGTTGCAGAGCGTTCTTGGTTTTGTTCGTCTTGACCATTTTCACTTACGTCGTCCATAATCTCCGGACTCAACTTGAAGATATTGCCTTCTTTATCCTTGACAAATAAAGGCTTGCGCTTGTAGCATTCGTAGTGGCCCTGGATATGCGAGCCTTGATGGCGAATCACTGCCTTTAGCTGGTACTTGTAGATGTCATTTTCGTTGAACTTGAACTTCTTAAAGTGATCGCGCAATTCGTTGGTTTGTTTATCACTTATTGGCGCATTGTTGATCGATGGTGCCTGTGCAATCGAAGTTTTGGTTGTTTCACTATTCTGGATAGTCGTTGCAGTGGTGATGGTTTGTGGCAAAGAATCTTCAGACGTAACCGATGCCGAGTCGTCGTCACTCTCGATATTGTCGGTGCTGGTTCCATTTTCACTGGTGGTCCCTTCTTCGTCATCTTCGTCTTCATTGCCTTTCTCGTCAATGTCTTCACGCTGGACTTCTTCATCCTCCATATCGTTAACATCGGTTGTTAACACCGTTGATGTGATTTTCTCCATCAACTGCTCTTCTTCATCTTGGACATTGGCCTGGAACTGCTTCAACTTATCGTGATACTCCTTACCAATCGACAACGTAAGCTTGTCTTTGAATGTGACTCGACATGGGTTCCGGGTGACCACCTGTCCATTAAACGAAGACCGCGAGAGATGTAAGCCGAAAATCTTTGGTGGCTTCAAAATCAGCGACTTTTTGAATACCGTTGATGTCACCTTGGAGATATCCACCCCTCCGTGGTTGTAGTTTTTGATGTAGTCTTCAAGATCCTTGGGCAAATCTTCGTTGATGCAAAAGTTTGGATCTTGGTGAAAAGCCACAATTTCTTTCAAGAACCCTGCCTCCGTGGCATCCTTGACGTCTCGTTTTATGTACTCTTCATTTTCAACGATCTTGGATATTCTGCATTTCAAACATTGGTACCCTTCGATGCATTCGCTCTCGTTTTCCTCGAGCAACGTTTCCAAATCGGCGCTGTTTGCCTGGGGAGCATGAATGGTGAGCATCAAGAACGGCGAGAAGTTAGGCTTGGACACTCCCTGGCACGCCATGCATCTCATCTGGCTAAGAATTAATCCACCAAATGGGAATTCCGGCACCAGAATCGCTTCCAACTGGGTGTAGTCCTGGGGGTTGGGGACATTGTTGCCCAAGAGTCGATGCAAGTTCAAGGTGATGAACTTATGGAAACTCTTCAACTTCAAGTTCTCGTTTTCCAAGGTCTCGTTGATCAATTGCGTCAACTCGTGGGCGTCGTGTTGAGAGCGGGAGATCTTGGCGTTGAAGATCAACTCGAGCGAGTGCAAGAATGTCCACACACTGTTGGTTCTGCTTGTCATCTGCGTCTCCTGGAGCTTCTTGACAATCTGGGCCATGGCAATGTGCAAGGGAATGTCGAAGCGCGAGTTGGCCTGCTTGAACTTGGAATGCTGCAACTGTTTGTTGCCATCCAACCGGAGTTTGATAAGATGGTCGATGTCGATGTCATTGGCCTCGATGAACTTGGTCAACCGGTGGAAGGCGGTGATGAAGGAGTTGAGATATTCCGTCAATGCCGGCGAAGATGAGTATGCCTGCAACGACGAATTAGCAAAACAGTCGTTTCTGAGGTTGATCAACCCCGTGGTGTGTTTGTCGGGCCGTTTCGAGAACATATTGTTAGACGACAGGCGGGCAAAAATGGGAAGGGAAGGTGCTAACACGTAGACGGCGACCGAGGCGGCTATCACCTGTAATATAATCACTTTTTGTTGATGCGGGCTTTTACGGTACCACCCCTCCAACAAAAAGCGGGGGATTCGGGCAAATGTTGGGTTTGGTGACGGAGACGATGGGACCTCGACCACTTGCTGGTTGACAATTAGTTCCCTTACCTGTTGCCAGATACTCATACAAGTCCCGGCGACGGATTAATGTACTGGGTATCTTGATTTCGAGAGGTCCCGGAAATATGTAACGGGATGAAAGCAACACTCCAGTGACGGCTGGCCAATAAGATCCGGAAAAAAAAGATGGACTCTGGTACAGCTTTTGGTGCCGGTGACGTAGTTGAGAATAGAGCCACAAAGACGATAATTGGCGTTATGAGCAATGCACTCGCAAAGATTCGCCACCTTTGTGAATTGAATGGAATCGGTACTGGGATTCTGGTAGTAGACCGACTTTGATTGCGCATTGTTTCTATAATTATCGGAAAAATTAAACTTAAATGGTCTCCCCTTCCTAAAACGGAAGGTGATTGTAGACGCCACTGACTAATGGGTGCAAAATTATGGGGAAACAGCACGGGGTGCATCTGGCGTTCCAGACATCGTAAAACTAAGGAATGATGGTATTAATGATTACTAAACGAGGGTGCTATATCGCTCTTGCCCACATGCCGCGTCCCCAGGCAAACCCCGGACCGCCAGGGACGCCTCGTGCTATATCTAGACACTATGGAAATCCAAATTAACTGGCTCTAAAAATTTATAATCTTCATGGTGGCGTAGCCAATGGTGACAATAATCACATAGGCAATCACCGAGCTCGGCACCCCTCTGGTGATAAACGTCCCCACCGTCAAGTATGGATTGCCAAATTCATCCGTCATGCAGATGGCAGTGACATTGGGGAACCCCGACGTGGGCAATCCCATGGCTGCTGAACACAACAAGGCACTGGCCATGATCAACAACCGGGGGTGGGGCTCGGGCATATTGCTACCAACTTCGTTGACCAATGGAATAATGATCAATGCTGCCACCGTGTGTGATACAAAGGTGGCCATGATCAAAATCAAGAGCCCAAACGTCAATGTCACTCCAAACAACGAAAAGTCCTCCACTTGGTGTTGAATCGACACAGCAATCGTGGCCAACAACCCCGAAGATGCCACTGCTTTTCCCAATGCGGTACCGCCCATTGCCAACACAACTATATTCCATGGGTAGTTGTTGAAATCTTCGGTGGTTAACAATCCGGAACCGAAAAATAACACAATGGGAATCAAGGCAATAATCCCCATCTCACCAAATATACCAGTCAACCTCGAGGCAATGCACCAAAGAAATATCGTTGCAATCGACACCGTGATAATGTACCACTGAACCCCACTAAAACGGTCGTCAATAGTTCTGATGGCCACCAAATGGGTGTTTCTGGAGTTGCAATTAAAGGTGATCAACAAAAACAACCAAATCAATAACAAAGACAATACGCAAACGGGAATGACAATGACAAACCACTGGCCCCATGATGGTTGTGGGTCCATTGCGCCAATTGCAATCATATTTTGAGGAGAAGCGATTGGCGATGCCATCCCACCAACATTCGATGCCAACGCGATCCCCAAAATCAAAGCGTTAATAAACTGCGAGCCCTTGGGCAAGGTCCTCAACAATGGTTGAATCAAACTGAAACACAACACTGGGGCAGCCACGTTGGAAACCCACATTGATGCAAACAAGGCAACACCCATAATCGTCAACAACACCACCGAAGGGTTGGTGCCTGCTTTTGATAAGATCCAGGTCGAAATCAACTTGGCAATGTGATACTTTGATAAAGCGGCAGCCAATGTGAACCCCCCCAACAATAACAAAATGACGGAATTCCACATGGTGGACAAGATGTATTTGGATGCGTCCACCGAGTCCATTATGGAGCCGTCATCATTTTTCAACATGTTCAAGTTGACGATTAGCAATGGGATCAACAACGATGTGACAAATAAAGGGATTGTTTCAGTAGCCCATAACAACGAAGCACAAATCAACAAGGCAAAACAGTTCTTTTGCGCTTCATCGCTAAAAGGCGAGAAGTTGAGAAGTAAGACGGTGGTGCCGAGGATGACCAACATTTTCAACACCACGGGATTCTTCAAAGATAAGTTGAATTGGCTAATTAATTTGTTATTTCCTTGGCCATCTTCCGCCTTTTCATTCTTCGATCTGTCACCTTGATTCACCAACTTTGAGTTTGCGGCATACTGCTTCCTTTCCAAGCCAATCATATCTCTCCACACGGTATTTCTTTCCCACACCACATGTTCACGCAAGTGGATGGACAATTCAGACTTTGCAGCCTCCAAGTCATCACCATGGTTGCAAATCAATGCATATAGTTTAACCAATGAGCTAAGACGGTCGTCTACTTTTTGTATTGTAGTCTCCTTAAAAATGTAGGAATTTTCTGGCAACTTTTTCAAATAGTCATCCTTGATGTTTGTATTTAAGGATTTGTCAAACTTTTTGAGAGCCTTTTTGAACCCCGTCTGGTTCAACTCGATGTAGGACTTTAACTCCGACAACGTGGTGAACAAGCCAATAATACGTTTTCTTAATATGATTCTACTCTCGCTCAACAATATCAATTGAGGGGGGAGGTTCTGGGAGTTTGCGGCATTGTTCAAATTGTTCCAAATCAAGGGAGACTTGGGAGACTTCAAGTAATCATCAATGGAACGGGTCCGCATCAACGGGCGATGGCCCTCCGGTATGTCGGGCACCGAGGCAAACTTCTTGGATCTTCCTCGATGCAGATTTCCACGATACGATTCCTCCTCTTCCTCGTCGTCGTCTTCAGCCTGGGTGAATTCGGTATCAGGATCGGTGGTGTTGGTGATGTAGTTGTCGTTGGAAGCGTCGGAGGCCTGGCGGTCTCTCTGCTTGAAACGTTTGTTGGAGCCCAAAATCAAGGACCCATCCACCTCCTGCTCAAAGCTCTCGATGTCCACCATCAACTCGTCGATGCTTTTGAACACAAACACCTCCTGCTGTTGGTAAAACTCGTCAATCTTCTTCAACTCCGCGTCCAAAGCGGCAACAAACACCGTCGACACCGTTTCGCCGTCCGTCAACTGGCCCATGGACGCGTACCCGTCGCTGGAGATCAAGTGGGCCGCCTCCAAGTCGGTATCGTTGTTGGCATGGTTTCTTCGAAGGTTGTCTCGCTGAAGGGAGTATATTAACTTCTTTAATGTGGTGTAGGCAATGTACTTGGAGGACCACTCAGGAACAGCGTTAAACTGCAACGAATGAGAGAACTTCATGGGGCTCTACCTGGACGATGATCTGCTATCAACCACTGCTAGTGGCAGGTACTGTGACAAGCGCAACCGAACTCTTCGTAGGCACGGGAAATGTCGGTAGCGATTTTTTGTCGATTTTTTGTACGACTCACGCAAACGGTGGTAACTACAAGAGAACAGTGCCCCGTGACTACCAGGCATGGTGATGGTGGCAATACGAGAGGCCGGGGGCTATTTAAATGGCGGCCGGTATGTGGGAGAAGGTTCGTACCGGGTCCCCATTGATCCCACCGACAATGAACACGGCAAACACGACACAAAGCAGGCCATGGTGCCAGAGTCTTCGATGACTCTTTGGCAACAGAAGCGAGCTCGCGACACGGCTGTCCGTAGGTCGGAGCGCGGCACGTGATCGCACTCCATTTGCCGCCCGTGCGCTGGCTCTGCTTACTGTGCTGGTTAGCCGTCTGTAGCAATAGTATGTGCCTCGTGGAGCAAACGGTGGATGGCACTAGCCATGGCTAGGACCCTCAGGCACACGTGCTCTCCCGGATTAGGAAAGAGGTCCTGTGCCAATTAATCGTTTTGTGCAATCGGGGTTGCTACGGTTTTTGTGGCCGCCACCGGCTGCCCCCACCACATTATTGGCGTCGGCGACGGCAACAAGTCCGCCGTGGTTGGCCAATGTGGCCCCTGCTTCTGCTGAGGCCCCCGCCAAGGGTATCCAGGTGATACATAGTTAGTACATACAACCTCAATACGCCGCCAGAACCAGTTCTGTCAGTCGTAAACTCAGCAATAAGCGGCACCACCGCATTTGTGTCGCATCCTCACTAGTACGGCATAAGCCCGCCCCCACTCGAGCGCCTGGATGGCCATTACCGGGGAAACTAGTTCCATTATACGCGACAGGCCCATTGTCAGTCAGGCTTCAAATCCGGAAATCTTTGTTGGGCTGCTTCCTGCACAATCAACCCCATGATTGTGTCTGTGCATGATCCACGCAGGCGAGCATACTAGAAAGTATGGAAAACAGCCTGCAAAAACTTCGACTCTAGACCAAGGACCTTTAGTCTGATACTAACCTCTATACTGGAGGACGCTTGCCCGAGAGTGTGTTAATCCACGGAGGGGGGTCCACCAGGGAGCAAAAGAAAATATCACGGAACGAAAAAGTGATCACGAACCAAAATGAAATTCTTTCGAACCACCGCAATCACTGCTTTCTGTACTGGTTCATCCTCCCTTCATTTGTAGTGAGCAATTGACCTGGTATATAGGAAACTGATTGTACCTCGCCAAAAACTGGAGAATTGCTACAAATTCCCGATACAGTTTCATTGTTTGTCATCGTAAGACAATCCCCTCACTTGGCAAAACAAAGTCAACCAACCAAGCATGGATTTCTGTTTCTTCCTTATTGGATGTACGTATTTTTACCACTTGGTTGATCCAGTCTACGCAACGGTACACCGACCATCACAATGTGGTTGCCGGGGTCATTGATACCATTGGCCCTCAGCAACAACCACAAGCGTTGGCGGGGATTTCCTTGAGCAATCGCAAAGAAACGGCAGAGATAGAAGAAGAAACACCCAGAAAAAATGCTCCATTGCACCCGTGCATCCCGCCGGCAGAGCTCCAGTTGAAAAGGGTTCTCTGTTGCTCATTCCGGGTTAAGCTTCCGCCATTACCTCAGGGCACAATGGTTGGTGTTGCCAAATCTCACAGGCGCAACTACATTGGACGACTTTTGGCCAGTTTTTGTTTGGTTGCTCGTGTTCATACAGGAAATGGCTCACCTAGGAAATAGACAATCCCCATATTTGATAATGCCGCGCCTACCACCCGAAGCCGGTCTTTCCTCAAGTGGACAAAATCCGGTCGTGACCCCAACTAAAATCATCAGTACCGTAGTTTTGCATCCCTCTACCCGTACTAACATAAACATTAGTCACAGAGTTGAACAAACCGCTAGCCGATGTGGGAAAAGTCCCCTGCTACTGTGGCCACTGTCACAACCAGTCGGCCTTCGCAATTCGCACCGTCAATTGCGTAACCTTGTTCTTTATCCCCGTCCTTCCCTTCTATTTCCAAAAGAGATTGAAGTGCAATATCTGCCACACCTCGGGGGGACTCGATAAAGCGGCCATAGAACGGTTACGACAAGGTCAGCCGGTTGCAATTAGCTAACCCCAGTGCAGAAAGTAGTGATTGGTGCATTTACCGAGTTGCCAGCAACAATAGCCAAAGTGAACCCATAATATCAAACCCCAGAAAATATCCCGATTTCGCAATTTGCGGCTAACCAGGAAGGAAATTGGGAGACTTTTGTTTTTTATCCTTGAGTGATTATCCCTTGAGTAGCAATGGAAATCACCATATCCTCAGGTAGCCGTACCTACAACTATGCATCCTTTCCGGATGGCTATTATTTTTTAGTGTGATCATGTGTAATTGTTTATACACAAGTCTCCGAATATGGTTGCTTTTCGCCCTTGTAGTCAATGCACCCCTCTGTTATCGGGAATTCCGAAAGGATGGAAGCTTCAGGCTTGAGATGAGAGCGTTCACTGGCAACTGGAAACCCAAGTCCTATGGGTGGGGAGCATGGTCAAGAATCAAAATTTATCGATGGGTACGTGACTCGAAATCTTGTTGTACTGAAGGGATTGTTCCCAAGTGGGAGAGGCGAAATCATAGTTCGAACCTCGCGGTTCATGATTTTGTGGAGATGAGGTTCTACTTTCTTTTCACCGCTGGTGCTTACTTACGGTGAATGCTGACAGAAATGCATGTGTAGTCATAATTCAAGCATTTACGAGGCAAAAATCCCATCTGGAAATAGGCATTAGAAGAAACTGTATTCCGTCTGAATACTCCTTCGTCCTGGAGTTGGTAGAGCAGGTAAAGCGCAACTACTTAAATAGTATTAATCAAGGTAGGATATCGTGTACCTTTTAGCTAGTCTAAGTTTCGCTTGTATCAGGGACTCTAGTTGCAGTGTTGAACATTACTGAATAAGTTCCATTTTGACCAAAATTTTGCAAAAATCACTATATCAAGTGAAACTTGATACGAGAAATGTTTCAGCCTTACCTTTGACCGTAACTTCAAGATCATGTCATGTAATGCTCCATCAAATTTGGCATTCTCTATATACGAATTGAACTGGTCTCAGAAGGTTGTAACGAAAGAGCATGCGCGAATCAGTCATTGTAGTCTCCGAGACGCAAGGTCACGCCTGTGAGACACCTAAATTAGCTTTCTCAGCCAATGGCTGCCTCTAATGATTAAAGTTCTAGGTTGGAGCTTCTGAGTAAATTCTATTAGCAATGGACCTTCAATTGCGTACGTGGAGTCAACTGAGTCATGTAGCCTCGGAAATGTAACATGTCTAAATCGCCAAATGCGCCCAAGAAAACAACACTACCGTGGTTTACTAATTACCTTGCAATTCTTCTCCATATTACACTTTGCTGTTGCAGCTATTGTTTCCCTTCGTCCCGGCCATCATCTCCCGCCAAGCAAATCTATAATACTGTCGGGAAGTTAATGAATACTGAGAAACAAGAGAGCCACAGCCTAGGCGTCTACGAGAGACGCAACTAAGCAGCCATCACCAAGTGGTTCGGCTACTAGAACCTTCAGCCACAGAGCGGAAACAAAACCTTCCCAGTTCCGGATTCAAGAGGTGTTCATAGGCCCAGCCATATCCTGCATATCCCTCATGCTTAGGAAAGGTACGCTGCAAGCAGACAATACGCACGTCCAAGAAAATATCGATCACGGTTGACTTGGTGAATGAGCCGTGACAGCCGTGATAGTAGTCAGTATCGATCAATCCCCATTGAATTTGGCCACTGGGTTCCAGACCGGTCACTTCCATGGTCCATGGTAATATCGGCCACGGAAATGACATTAGCCAAACCTTGAGACAATTGACATTGCCAAAAACCACATCATTTCCACCCCTGTTCCAATGCCCATACATAAGGCCTGTCCAGCATTGGCAAAGCCTTGACCAAGCAATTGCTTCCTTGCTTGCCCGGGGGTGTTTCCCCGGTGTTTGCAAGGGTTCCTATGCTATGCACCTCACTATAGCAAATTTGTGACTAGGAATCGGCAACTACTACTGGTTTTCTGGTGAAAGTAGCCGGGTGGTGGGGATTGGGTTAATGAGGGATTTAGCAAGTCATGTATTCAATATATTATTTACGGTATTTTTTAGTATTTTTTAACCTTTTTAGGTTTTTTAGTGCGCATTTTTTTTGCATTCAGTGACAGTGGATTCAACATCAAATTACTAATCGACTCTCCGAGTCTTGATCCGTCTTACAAGGAAAGCCGGTAAATTGTGTGATCATTTGTTTCTTGTTGTAGTCGTAGGGGAGGTATATATAGGGGTAGAAAATTACCCCTATTCTCGATTAGGGCCTTGAATCAGTATCATCTTTCCTAAAGTTGAATAACACAAAACCGTATATTATATTTTTTGGACCTTTTTTTGCAGTCAATCTTAATTAGCAATGACATTTATCGCAGACATCATTAAGCGTAATAGGGCCGTTGCCATTAACCCTGCTCCCTCATATATCGACATTCACTTGACCGAACATGGAAGTGATTGGTTGTGGGCAGCATTTTCTGTGTTTGCCTTGTTGGCAGTAGGGCATGGGTTCCTCTATGGTATGACCAACGTGAAAAAGAGCGGATTGAAGAAGGCATTGTTGACGGTGCCATTGTTTACCAATGCGGTGTTGGCATATACCTACTATACCTATGCATCAAACTTGGGTTTCACGGGAATTGAAACCGAGTTTAAGCACGTGACGACCGACGAGGGATTGGAAGTTAGACAGATTTTCTACGTCAAGTACATTGGATGGTTTTTGGCTTGGCCATTGGTGTTGTCTATTTTCGAGGTGAGCACCCACTCTGTGGACTACACTACTACAGACACTGACTTGATCACCAAATTTATTGGGTTGTTCCAAGGATTGTTTACCAAGTTTTTGTCGGTTGAGGTGTTTGTGCTTGGATTGTTGATCGGATCCTTGATCCACTCCACCTACAAGTGGGGTTACTTTACCTTTGCCGTGATTGCGCAATTGTTTGCCTACTATATCATTTGCTTGGATGTCCACAAGTCGTTGGCCTCGGCTAACCACTCTGTGATTGCTAACTTTACCATTATCTTTTTCTTGGTTGTTTGGATCTTGTACCCAGTCTGTTGGGGTTTGTCTGAGGGTGGTAATGTGATCCAGCCCGACTCTGAGGCTGTTTTCTACGGTATTTTGGATCTCATTACTTTTGGTTTTGTTCCCACGACCTTGACGTGGATTGCCATCAACAACGTTGACGAGGAGTTCTTTGCCAAGGTTTGGCACTTTAACTTGAAGAACACCCATTCTGCTCCTGTTGAGGATGCCGAGAAGTCTGTTGGCGAAACACCAAGACACTCTGGGGACACTGCCGTTGCCCCAGCTGGTGTTCCCAATACCACTACTGACGAGGCGTAGACGGAGGTTTGCCCAGTGGACATTTCTTCAGTGATTACTGACACTTAATATTTTCATGGGACTTTCTAATGGTTTATTTCTCTATCGCAATCTGTGTGGTGTCTCGTGACAGTGATTGCTTATAAACTAATGCTTTAATATACTTTGTTAATAGTTATGATTGCAAAATCCTGTAGTGCATATAAGCTGCCGCAAGCGCGTAAAAAATATCCCTAGGGCGAAAATAGGAGCAAGGAATGTGGTGGAACTTTTTTGGGTTTCGAGATACACATTTTGACAACCACCCCCTGATTGTCCCCCCACTGGTGTTGTTTGCGCACATCGCCATTGTCGTTTGTGTGTCGTTGGCTTGAACCCGCCAGTTGTCCCCCTGCGATCCACCTTGTTTGCTTACCAGATTGTCGTGAGAGCCCCCGATGTCAACCAGAGCAAGTAGTTCCCGTCCTCCTGCGGGCAAACAGGTGTCCAAGTTGCTCCAGACCCAGCAGTTCTACTGGTTCCTCGGGCACGTGTTTGCGGTGTTGTTTTTCCTTGTGAGCACGGTGACGGGGTTCTGGAACAGCCAGTCGTCGCTCCGGTACTATCGGTTTTCGTTGTTGTCCATCATTATCACCTACGTGATTGTCATCAAGCAGGTGCACTTTAGGCGCAAGGGGTCGGCGTCGCCGGTCAATGTGCGATTGTTGCGGGACGAGAACGTGCAGTACTTGTTGCTCGCAGCCACGTTTTATGTTGCCAGCTTCAAGGTCGGGGTGATTGCCTCCAGTTTGTACTCGTTTGTGATTTTTGCCGTGTTCCACATCTTGACCTACTTCCAGAACCAGTTGTTGTCGGTGGCGCTTCCCAGCATCGCCGCCCAGCAGCACGTGAACTCGGCCATCAACCACTTCACCTTGACCTACAACCAGCCGGCGTTGATAGCCGCGGCCAACTCCGAGGTCATCTTGTTGGTGTTGAGCGTGCTTCAGTTGGTGCCCGCGGTGGCGTGGAACTTTGTTGTCAAGCGCGACGTGGGCTACGTGGTGGTGAAGGCGGTGTTGACGGCGGCCATTGTCGTGTTCAACAAGTTGCGCTACGACTCTAACCAGTACACCAAGGCGGTGGTTCAACAGTACGACGAGCGGGCGGCCCAGATTGTTGGGCAGCTCAACAACCCCCAATTGATCCAGGCATATGCCCGGGCCAAGGCGACCATCACCACCAATCTCCTGCGCATCCACTTGCCCAAAGAGGCAGGCAAGACCAAATAGGCCTATTTATAGAGCAATACACAGTGTGCACATGAGTGTATGTGTGTCGCGACAAGTCCGGTGCGCGACAAGCGACATTGCGACAACACGACATTTGTACCAATGCGACGAACAAAGCGACATCGCGACAAAAACTCCCCACCCATCCCCTCCATCCACCACCACCACCGTAGGCCCCAACCGCACAATGGCATCGCTGAGCGCGAAAAAGCAGGCCTCAGCCAACACTAAGACCCTCAACGAGCTCCACGCCATCTCCGGCGCCATCAATGCCGTTGCCATCGTGGCCCTCTTTGTGTTGCACCGGCCGGCGTCGGCCAAGCCGTGGTTGCTCTTGTCGGCGCCCGCCTGGCTCTTGCAGTACAACCTCGAGGTCTCGGGTCGTCCCAAGTACACCAAGGAGCGCGGCTACGACGTGTTGGTCAAGGCCGGCGAAGACATCCGCCAGAAGGGGCTCTTTGAGTACTTTTTTGACGTGATTTACTTGACGTGGTTGTTTGATATTTTGATGGTTGTGTTTGGCACGAACAAGGTGTGGTACGGCTCCATAGCCATTCCTGCATACGCCGTGTACACCTTGTTTGGGTTTGTGTCGCCGTTCTTGCGCAAGACCGCCGCCCATCCTGTCGCCAGTGCCGACGCCGACCCTGCCGATGCTACGGGGTCGGGCAAGAGCAAGCGCCAGCAGAAGTTGGCCGCCAGGAGAGAAAAGGGTCCTGGGGTCAGATATAGGTAGGGTTTGCACGTTATCAACCTGTAGAATAGTGGAAAGAGTCTGCATCTGGGTGCGACATGGGGCTCTGACGACACCATCGCTGTTAACACCAGGGGTTACAATACACGCCGTTCCAGAACATAACATCGACTCGTCCACCCGCGTGATCTGGCAGCTGACAAGCAAGCGCTAGCAAGTTGCAGCAAAAGCTGCACTGCGTCAGGCAAGGTTCCTGGGGTAGATATGGTAGAGTTTGCACGTTAGCAACCTGTAGAAAGTTGAGAAAAGTCTGCATTTGGGTGCGACATGTCTACCAGACACCACCGACACTGACACCACAGGTTGACGACCCCACACACCATGCCCAGAACATCAAACATCGACTCGTTCATAGCGTTGTCGTCAGACTTGCTCGCGGCGTACCCGTCGTCCACGACATTGTCGGTGACCTACGCCAACGCCGCCAAGAAGGACAAGAAAACGTCCGGGGCCGTTGCAAAGCCCAAGTCTGCCACCCATTCTGTCAGTTTCAAGCTCTTTGAGCCCCATTCGGGCAAATGCATCAAGTACAAGACGTCCAAGATCAAGGAGTTGTCCAAGATATTGAACTTTATCGGTCCCCACGGCGTCAACGACAACAATGTGCATATTTTGGGGTTGGCGTCCATCATGACCAACACCAAGTTTGATGCCGACAGAACAGAGACCACCCCTGTTCCCCAGGCCCCACCTTTGGACGAGGTGAAGGCTGTGGGCGAGGCAAGGGCAGATACCGCCTCGCCGGTGCCATCGAAGAAGAAGAACAAGAAGAAGAAGAAGAAGAATTGAGCGAAGAAGGAGTGAAGAATAGCCCGACAGTCAGGATGAGCCACGCCAGCGTGATCAGGAAGCAGCAAGGACGTCGATGAAATGCGACGACATCGCCAGAGATGGGCGAGATGGGCCTAGAACCCATATTAACAGAAGAATACAGAGGAACTCAGAAGAATACAGAACCACCAACGTGCACCACAAAAACACTAACGACGTGAAGCATACGCAAAGTATATCTCGATACAGACAGCCTAACGCCATCGTCAACAAATCAATAATGTATATAAATGGATAGCCCCTCATGGTGGACCATGACTACCATATATAGCAACTAGCAAACCAATGAAACGTATTAAACAATATGAAGCAAATTAATGGGGCAGTAAACAGCATCACCAACTTAGACTAATACAAAAAAAGACGGGACTTTCTATAAACGACACTCGTAGTAATGCACAGGACCAAGGACGACATCCCCGTCCTAGTATCTGAATAAATTGCGGAACCGGGAGATAAGGTTCTCCTTCTTGCCTGTGGACGCAGGCTGGGCAGGCGAGGGGATGGTGGCCTTGTGTTCGGGGCTGCTGGGATACCCCCCTGGCGCCTTCAAAATCTGCACCACGTCGTCGCCCCCGGTCTTTTCGGTGACAATGGTGGATTCCGACTTCTGCGACAACAAGTGGGGCTTCGGAGCTTGCTCCTGGGACTCAGGCACCGAGGAGGTGACGGTGTCCTCGTCGGTGGGCTTGAGAACCCCGGAGCTGACCGCAGAGTTGGCAGGGGTGGTGTATTCCTTGTCGCTGGCCTTGGAGTCAACGTGTTCAAACTCGTGGTCCGACGACAGTGGCAACGACACGGCTGCAAACGACGACGACGACGTCAACACCTGCGTCAAGGGCTGCTGCGAGTGATGGGCTGCGGCCTTGACGGGGGATGCAGACTCCTTGTTTCTGTCGTCAATGTCGGAGATGATGTCGTCCTCGGTGATGACAGACTTTGTGGGCGACCTGATCGACACAGGGGGCTCAACAAACTCTTCCGCAGGGTCGGACCCTTCGACTGGCTTTGCGGGAGCCGCGATGGGCTCGACAACAAAGGGTGCGGGCTCGTCAGCCGCGGTCTCGACGGCGCTTTCCTCTTTAGCACTTTCTTCATGGTCAGCATCCTTGTGGGCCACATCGCTCTCGGGTTGCGCGGGCTCCGGTTGGCGGGACTCGGCCGCGGGCTCCCGGTCAAACTCGTGGTACTCCGTCAACAAGTCTGCATCCACCACATTGTTGGTGTTGCCGCTGGCGTCGTGCTCCACCTTGAAGCTGTCGTTGGTGATCCAGTCGGTCCCATTGATGATGAACTTGAACACCAACTTTTGCCGGTGGTCGACCTTGATGGTCTCGACAAACCCATGGGTGAGGTCCGTGTGCTCGGGGTACGAGCGGGACCAGTGGTCGAAATTGCCCGTGATCTGCACAGACTTGACGTTGGCATCGACAGTGGGCCTAGACACACGTTAGTTACTACTTGTTCTGCCAACCATGGCGGGGACACCGTCGGCGGGGCGGTTGTAGGGGGCTGCGCACCGACAAATTGATAGCGCTGATAAGACCCGTGAAAAATAAATCCCCGACACAAAACCCCCGCCCCGGCGACAAAGAGACACATACCACGAGATCGTGTAGGTGTACGAAGCCGACATAATCACAGTCGATGAACAACAAATGACAACTGGATGACGATGGAAGAAACCAGAAAGAAAACAAGATCAAAGGATCAAAACAAATTGTTGACCAGCAAGGAGGGAAATGTCAGAAATCCCAGACAAAAAATATTAAAAGATCAATAAACAAAAAAAGCAAAGAAGCTAATTTTGATCCCTAAAGTTTATTTTGTAGGGTGCACAATCAGCAGACAGTGGTCGCAAAATGTCTGTCTGATTGTCGATGGAGGGGATGGCGGCCGTATTTGCCCATTGTTGGCGGCGGAGACGGTGCCAAGGACGCGGCGACGCGTGGATGTAGAACCTTCTTGGGGGGCCTCCCACTCAGGTGTGGTGGATGCAGCATTATTCGCTAATGTGGACACAAACACACCGGGGACGCCCGCAGACGACGCTTGTGGTGCCCGCACGCCGGCGTCCGCCGGAACACCACCGTAAACCACCCACTAGGCTCGCACGCAGGACCGCAGTCACGGGCGCAGCCCCATGCAGGCCCCAGCCCGCGGGTGGACGTCGCGGTTGGCTGCCACCCGCGACCGGTTGTGTGGTGAAATGTGGTATTTGCCCACCGCTCCCACATAAGCAGGTGCCGAACTTGTTCTGGAAACACCACCTTCCGCTTTGGGAAATAATTCCTGGGTTGTCCCTGTTGTGTCCTAGAGCAATGTCGCCCGATGTCGCCGCCCATGTCGCATCACCCACGGCGCTAGCCCGGTTGTGCCTGCAACAACCGTGTGCTATATTTGTTTTGCTGCAACCGATTATTTTTTGTCGATTGCCGCAAAATCCCCCCTCAAAGGGGGCTTCCACCAATACTGGGCTCGCCGTCTATTCGGGCATGATACTTACGCTGTCCTTCGTCTGGTTGTCCTTACCCTATCGTTACATATATCCCTGTAAACCTGTAATACAATAAATATATAAATAGATGGTTAGTTAAACCATTTGACCCGCACATAGATCGATGCCACCGCAACCAACCGGTACAACACCAAGCAGGCAAGCAACCCACCAACCATGGGTCCAATGGGGTTGTCCATGTTGTAGTACGACAACACATCGGATCCAGTTTTCAAAAGGCATTCATCGGTGCCACTGCACTCGAAATGCTGGTTCTCAAACCCCAATTTGGCACAGATGGCCACCGCATACTTCATGGGACTAATGTAGTTGATGGCCTTGAAAAAATGAGGCATCTGCAACGACATGGTACCCCCCATGAAAATTGCCAAAATTACAAACGTAGTGAGCACATTCGTAGCCACCCCCATGTGGTTGAAACAACTATTGACCATGATACCAAGCGACTCCCCGCAGTTAATGGAAACAAATCCCGTGAAAAACATAGCAAAGAACATTTGTGGTGTTCTTGGCAATCCACAAACAAACACAATCATCAGTGAAAAGAACAAGCTCGGCACAATCTCGGTGGGCAACTCGTTGAGCAAGTACGATATGCTAAACTCAAAAACTCCGTATACACCGTCCTTGTACTCTTGGTAAAACAAGTTCCGCTCCCATGGATACAAGCTAATGTTGTTGACCAACCCGACAAAGTACAAGTTCAACACCTCTTGGATTAACCCCAACCGGTTGCTGATGCCCTCCTGGGTGTTTCGTAATGGGGCAAAGAAGAGGGTGTGGATAATTGTCAAAAAGATGGTTTGTCCTGCCCGACTAATAACCACATCCTTGGCCCGGTAAGACGTCAATAATTGTCTCCTAGCAATAGCGACAAATGTAACACGTAGTGGCAATCGCTTGTGATAATACGTAGGCAAATAGATAATTTCCTGTGAATAACTGACAATACTGCCATTCTTGGCTTGCCGGTATTGCCAGTTGCACACGAGGCTATCTATCCGCTCTTGTGTATCTTTTCTGCTCTCATCAAATCCTTTTGATATCAAGTCCAAAATATAATCGGCAACATTGCCGTGCTCGTCCTTCTTGTTCATATATCCGAGGCCGGCAAAATAATCAACTACTCCTGTAGATGACCCATTATATACCACCTTACCACCTCTTCCCATTAGTAACAATGATCCGAATCGATAGAACATAGACTGTGATGGCTGGTGGATTGTCATGATAATAGTAGTTTTGTTTTCCAGTGCAAGCTCATCCAACAACAAGAGAATGGTTTCTGCAGTGGCCGAGTCTAAGCCGGATGTTGGCTCGTCGAGAAACAATATTTTTGGCCTCGATAATAGCTGCACAGCAATCGATACTCTCCTCTTTTCCCCTCCACTTATGCCCTTCACATACTCGGATCCTATCAACGTATCAGCACAATCAATTAATCCAGTTTGACGTATTAATTTGTTGATGATCGCGGGTATATTCCTGTGCTCCGAAACAGGCAATCTAATCTTTGCTTGAAAGTACAACGTCTCCCGAACTGTCAAATTACTAATAAGGGAATTATCATGTTGTGTCACATATGCTGACAACTTTGCCAATTGTTGAGGGCTAATTGTTTGGGCATTATTGATCTTTATCAAACCTTGCGAAATAAACTTAGTTGATTTTACTAATCGGTTTGATAGATAATTTAGCAAGGTGGTTTTTCCACTTCCTGAGGGTCCCATGATCACATTTACCTTACTTGCTAGGAATGTGGCAGTCACATTATCAAGCAAGCAAACGCTGGGCTCCAGATTTTTCAATAAGCTCTTTTGCTGTGCTGATAAATGAATATTGTCAATGTGGATATCAAGGTCATGTCTATCACCGTCACCATACTCTTTTTCATCAAGATTCATCTGAGCAAGCGCATGATGTGTCTCTTCTTCACTCCCAATTTTGTTTCTTTTGGTCTTTGCCATACCAACATCAAATGATTTGAAGTAAAATGCAAATCCAGAGAGGATAAAAAAGCTAAGCCCCCAACATATTAATATACCTATGGGTTCGCCAACCCAACCTCTAGGGAATCCAAGCAATTCCAATTGAAAATCTCCAGAGTACTCTTCGCATCGAGGATCAGTGGCATCGAAAGGACAATCTCCATGCCAACCAGAAAACTGGTTTGCCATTAAGGCCCCAAACCCATACCAAAAGTAAGCAATATACTTTGTCCATCGCACGTAAACTGGCATTGTAGCTGCATTTACAAAGTAACCACAGGCTGAATTTTGCAATTGGTAAAAAATGTTGATCAACAACGACGAAATAGCAAAGTCGTTTGCAGCAGCAAAACAAAGCATGGAAGATCCCATGCAACATAGCTCGATGATCAAACATATGGCAAAGTAAATACCAAAATAGTTTCCATTTTCCAGTCTCAACCCCCACATAAAATAGGTGATTACGGAAAATATCAAAGACATGGGCAAGTCTTCGAGAAGAAACTTGGCGAGACGACGCGAGAGCATGAACCCGATAATGCTGACATTCTTTTCCAGATACTCCCGGTAAAAGAATACCCCATCAGTGTTCCAGAGTCTTTCAACCTCAAAGTACATGGGACAAAACCCCACCACCTCCAACATGACATACAAAGTAGATGTGATTGATCGAATACCCGCCAAATTAGGCGAGGGCCGATAAAACATCCACCCAATAGTTACAGCAATAATTATGGCACCGAAATTTAGCACGAGCAAGCTTTGATAGTCGCGATAGGAGAGCTTAAACGTTCGCTTGGTGAGGATCATCAATTCCCGAGTGAAAGTGATGCGTTCACTCTTTGGTCGATCAAAAAGTTTGAGATTGGCGTGAAAATGGCTGAGACTGTCTCCAGGAGAGGAAAACACAACTGGTTCCACGGGGTGTCGCACCCTCCACTCCTGGACCAACATGTTGATTCGGGAAACCGTTTGCTCTTCTTTGATTTTGGAAGAGGTGTCCTTAACCGACAAGTCCATAATGTACTCGATAACGGTCTTGTCGGAGTCCTGGTTGGTATTGTCCAAAAAATGGATGCTAGAAAAGTAAGAATGCACATATGCAAGGTTGCCATAGTAGACCATGCGACCACCACGTGTAAGCAAACATATCTTGTCGAACAAGGAGGTGATCTCCGGGCGAGGTTGATGGATGGAAAGAATGATAGTAAGGCCATACTGAAGAGAGGCGAGCTTTTTGAGCACGTGCATCAACTTCAAGCTCGAGGAAGTGTCCAACCCCGTAGTGGGCTCATCGAGAAAGAGGATGGAGGGCTTGGACAACAACTGGATCGCCAACGACACCCGTCGTTGCTCGCCACCCGAGAGGTGGGTGGAATGCAGCGAGAAGGAGGCGATGACGGTGTCGCGGGTGTGCGACAACTCCAACACGTCCAAGATGTAGTCGATCAAGTGGTTCTTGTCGGCGGAGCTCACGTGCGCAGGTAGTCGAAGATCAGCCTGGGTTTGCAACGTCTCCAAAACCGTCAACCCTGGAAGAAAAATGTCTGTCTGGAGCAAGTATGCATGGTTGATGTGGGCCACGTGAGGGTCAGCGGTGGTGAAGTTCACCGACCCCGAGAACTGCAACTTGCCGTTGGTGACGTTTGTTCTCTGCGACAATGCATTGAGAAGGGTGGTTTTGCCGCTACCAGAGCCCCCCATGATGGCCATAAGCTCGCCGCTGGGCAAGTCAAACGACACGTCGTCCAAGATACGGGGACCAGGATGCGACTTTTGTCGTCCCACCGCCACCGACAAGTTGCGAACTCGAAGTCCCACTCGGGCGGAAGCGTCGATTTGCAACGTGGTGGAGGCCAACATTGTCCATTACTATGTACAAAACGATCGATGGAGGGACAAGTGTCGGAACAACCACTGAGGCAACGACAGCACTGGAAAAACCAGACAATTGTTGGAAAAACTAGAAAGCCAGAAAGCAAGAAAGCTAGCAAGCAAGAAAACCACAGACGGTGATGGCCTAGCAAATCCAAAGTTTTTTCTGCAACACATCTGATTTCTTAAGTATGATCATCTGGTGGACCAAAAGGGTTAATCAATGGAGGCGCAATGTTCCCGATTGGGAAGAAATGTGCTACATGCCACCGCTAACAATGCCCGTTGCGGATGCGCAATTTGTCAGCGCGGGATAACGGGTGTTTTGTTTGGCCTTCTGTCGATTGTTGGGTGCGGCCACGGCATCTCGCTAGCAAGGCACCATGGCTGCGCTATCTGACTGGAACAATAATAAATTGCTCTACCGGGAAAGCGCAAAAAAATTTTTGGCCACCTCCCCGCAGACCACTATCTATCCAAGAAAATTCCGTGCCCGGTGCCAGGGCTCTGCCGCCGGCTCACAAACAGTTCACGCCGAAGCAACGGCGAACCTTATTCATGGGAAACGGAATTGTGTTCCGCTCTGAGTAGGTCAGGGATGCGGCCAATCTTGACGCACGCACGCACGGTGATTGGGCACCACACCATCTCAGCGTGGCTTGGTCGGGAGTTATTGCCCACTGCATCTAACCGAAACAACGAAGATCATCTCCGGTAAGCGAAATGGTGCTGGTGTCGTGTGTTGCCTACGTCCTGCAAGGGAGGGTGAAAGTGCAAGTCATCTCCCAATGCGGCTCTTCCAATGCGCAGTTTTTTTGCTGAAAAAAGACCTATCCGCCTACAACTGCCGTTTTGGGCACGCAAATTATGTATCAGCGTCTATAAGCCAACGGTGTTCGTTACATTGTTATAGTTACAGGTTTTTTACTAGCTACTTGCCTCCAAGGCCAACTTGGCTAACTTCAATACGGCCTCCTGGGTGTTGGCTCCACCAATGAACCCGGCGGCATGGACAAAGATGCATCCTTCTATACCACTCTTGGCACTCAACTCGTCATCTCTCAACCCCCGCAACGCTTCAGGAAGCCCCAACCGGAACTCAAACGAGGTCGACGTCACCGACACAGTAGATACTCTCCACTTGCTGCTGGAATCAGCAAACAAAACAAACTTAATTGCCCCTTCAGACTTGGCTTCTCTCTCAATCGAGTACAAGTGCTCTTTCCAGGGGCAAAATTGCTTCAATACCATAATTGACCCCGATGCATCCACGGCGAACCGGTCATCAAATGACTCTTGCACTATGGTCTTTGCAGGAAGCCATGATTTGCCATAACCCTCCAACAATCCAAGGAACACTGTCCCCATCAATTCGCTACTCTTTGCAAATTGACGATCATAATCGGCATCGGTACAGCTCTCGTTCCACGATGGATTCAACCGGGACACAATCGACGGCAACGAGATATTCTTGTCGGAAAACTTCTTGGTAGCTTCCACTTCAGTAGAATAGTTGCTTATTCCATTGTCATTGGCATCCAATGCCTCGACAAACTCTTTATACACCTTTTCGTAGAGAAGGTCAATGTCCTTGCCATGCTTTTCTGGCAGCAATTGCAAAACCTCTTTGATGATTTCCTTTCCAAAGTGCTTGTAGATCAACCCCGCTGACGAGAGTTTGGTGTTGTATCCCTCACCAAAGGTGGTGTTGAACTCACGCTGGTGATGATCAAAGAACTTGACCCCATCGTACTTGCCGCTGACGTCAACCACAATGTCACTTGCTTCCCAGTCCCCAGGATTTCTCGACCGGATTATCTCTGCCCCTGAATATTGAGGTAACAATCTAAGCAAGTACACAGCCAAGGATTCATCGGCATGGAACGACCCTGAGTGGGTACAGATCTTCATTATTTTTTGCAACTTTATTTTCTTATTAATTGACATTCTTCCATTGGATCCTTACCGGCATCTGGTTCCTTGTTCACCACGGAAAAAATTGTTCCCATGCGTGCGCCGTACACAACTGAACCCCGAAAATTGCAACGCAGCACCATAAACAAACCATGCTCGTCAAGTACACATATCGTGATGCAAACAAGTGACCGCTCACGGAATCTCGAGTCGTCAAAAGAGTTGGAACAATGTCCCCTCTTGTGTGTGTGTTTATCGGAAAAAGTGGTGCTCAGACATCAGATGGTGGTATCCAAGATCCCAGAATGGAGTACACGCATTTGAAGTTTATCCAGAAAAAATAATCTTCTGCAGGTATGGGGTAACTTTTATCCAGACCGTATGCAAGACTCCAGGATTCTTGCTTACTAACGGGAATATAACAGGCGTTTGTTGAGAACATATGTTGAAGGGGTCACCGGTCGCGTGTACGAGGCAAAGCGATAATCACCCCAATCGAAAACATGCACAACGGCAATTCAAATGTGTAAAGCTGGCATTTTATTGGGGAAAGGGCCGTTCCGACATTTTTTAGTAATTGAAAAATTTTCATGTTGCTTTATTACACAAAGAGAAAACGGGTGCTTTTCACGTTATTCCTAATTTTCTTGGACGTCAAGATTTATCCGACAGTTTCCCCAATTACAAATAAGAAAACAACATCCTTGGCACTGCTGTTACAACAGCTGTCCAAATAGTGTTAAATCAAAGCTTGCATCCTACCTTTGGTCCCCCCCGCTCTATTTCACTTCAGAAAAATGTCAGTTTAATGTACCCCATTTCTTTTATCAATATTACATGAGGGAATTAAATTCTGGAAGTACAACAAGTCTAATTGTTCCGAAACAAAGAAAAATGTCTGCATTAAAATGCGGAGCAAGCACCAGATTTTATTGTTGAAAAATAAACCATAACAAATAAACCATTAATTGCCCACAGTCGTAAAACCTAAGTGATTCTATGGTACGATAAAATTTTATCCTTGTTACCAGAAACGCTCGAAAGGCATGAACAAAACCTTGTTGTAATTACAGACTCTGTCGTCGTGGGTTGCCGAGTCCGCTGTTGATGGTGTTGTACTCCCAAAAAGACGACCGACTCTGCTGATAACCGTCACTTTTTACATGACCAGGGTTTGGAAAAGCTGGACGAATCAACTGAATTTCTCCTCTTGAATTGCTATGGACACGGAGAATTAATTTGCCTTGGCCCCAGAATGGTTATTTGTGGTGGTTAGAATTAGTTTGTGCCGTTCGGATAATTTGCATCGATTTGTGCCACTTTTGAATTGAAATTTGTGTCGCGACCGAAAAAATAAAATAGAGACAATTCGTAACTATTACATAATTTCTCCAGCAATGGGGTAAATCTGTTTGTTGGTCATTTGGGGAAAAGAAAAGCGGGAGATTTCTTGTTATTTTCTGTCTGTTGTGTGCATATTGTCCTGCACATACGACAAAATTATCCGGTGAAATGACTTTAATAATATTTTGTGTGTCGTTTTTTAGGAAATATTGCATGGGGCTCCCTTAATTCGGATAATTCCCCACCCACTAATATGCACCTTCATTGTAAATTCAATGGTAAATGCAACAATGTTTTAGTGCCTTTACTTAGATTTGTGCTATCCCCAGTATTTGCGAATGGGGTAAAGCTGGCTTCGTCAGGAAATGGTTGCCTATATAAGGAGGAGGTTTTCCCGGTTTGTATCTGTATTTTTATAAATCTTCACTACTGAATTCACACTTCACTTCACTTAATTCACCATGTCTTCTAAGGTTGAGGCTGCTTTTTCAAAGCCAGCTTTGAAGATCAGAAATCTTTTGGATTCGATTCCAAACATCTACAATGTTTACTTCATTGCCATGATATCTACCATTGCTGGTATGATGTTCGGTTTTGATATCTCTTCTATGTCTGCCTTTATTGGTACCGAACAATATCAAAACTACTTCCATGCTCCTTCCACAGACATGCAAGGTTTCATCACCTCTGCTATGGCTCTTGGTTCTCTCTTTGGTTCTATGGCTTCTTCGTTCGTTTCTGAACCATTTGGTAGAAGATTATCCTTGTTGACTTGTTCGTTCTTCTGGATGATTGGTGCTGCTATTCAATCTTCTTCTCAAAACAGAGCTCAGTTGATCATTGGGCGTATCATCTCTGGTATCGGTGTGGGTTTCGGTTCTTCCGTTGCTCCTGTTTACGGTTCCGAATTGGCCCCAAGAAAGATTAGAGGTTTCATCGGTGGTATTTTCCAATTCTCGGTCACCTTGGGTATCTTGATCATGTTCTACTTGTCTTACGGTTTGCATTTCATTGACGGTGTTGGTTCTTTCAGAATCGCTTGGGGTTTGCAAATTGTTCCAGGTTTGGTTTTGTTTATGGGTTGTTTCATCATCCCAGAATCTCCACGTTGGTTGGCCAAGCAAAATCAATGGGAAGATGCTGAATTCATTGTTGCTAAGATCCAAGCCAAGGGTAACAGAGAAGACCCAGATGTTATGATTGAAATTTCAGAAATCAAGGAACAACTTTTGATTGACGAAGAAAGTAAGAATGTCAGCTACGCTACCTTGTTCAAGAAGAAGTACATCAGAAGAACTTTGACTGCCATGATGGCTCAAGTTTGGCAACAATTGACTGGTATGAATGTTATGATGTACTACATTGTTTACATTTTCAACATGGCTGGTTACTCTGGAAATGCTAACTTGGTTGCTTCTTCTATTCAATACGTGTTGAACACTGGTATGACTGTTCCTGCCCTTTACTTCCTTGATAAGCTTGGTCGTAGACCTTTGTTGATTGGTGGTGCCATTTTCATGATGACCTTCCAAGCTGGTGTTGCTGGTATTTTGGGTGAATACTCCGTTCCATGGCCTGACAGTGGTTCTGATACCGTCAGCATCAGAATTCCAGATGACAACAAGCGGGCCGCTAAAGGTGTTATTGCTTGCTGTTACTTGTTCGTTTGTTCTTTTGCTTCCACTTGGGGTGTTGGTATCTGGGTCTACTGTTCTGAAATCTGGGGTGATAACAGAATCTCCCAACGTGGTAACGCTCTTTCTACTACTGCTAACTGGGCTCTTAACTTTGCCATTGCTATGTACACTCCATCTGGTTTCAAGAACATCACCTGGAAGACTTATGTGATATACGCTGTCTTCTGTTTCTGCATGGGTGTCCATGTCTACTTTGGCTTCCCAGAAACTCGTGGTAAGCGTTTAGAAGAAATTGGTCAAATGTGGGACGAAGGTGTTCCAGCTTGGAGATCTGGCTCATGGCAACCACACATTCCATTGTTGTCCGATTCTGAATTGGCCAACAAGATGAGTGTCCAACACAAGGAAGAAGGGTTGATATCTCCAGATACCGGATCTTCTGAAGATAAAGCTTAATTATAATGCGACGATTCATGTTCAAGATAGAGTATAATGCTACAATTAGACTCGGTAATAATGTTTATGTACTTTAATTAACGACTTTTGGTATACTATTACTGATATTGTAATGACTTCGCGTCATCAATATTGCCAAATAGGGATAATTTATAATTGCTTCACAGAGGTTGTAGATTTATTCGCCCTCGGGGTTTGAAAATGAGCAATAACATCGCTTTTAGGTACAAGACTGAATCATCCCACCGGTTGTTCGTCAAGCAACTTGAGATTTGACTTTCTACGGGCATAAGTGTCGTATGGTGGGCAGGATCACCTAAGCCCAGAATGCAACCCCACATTTATGCACCGCCAGCCCACGTCAAATACATGCCGCAATCGAATGATTCCCTCAGGCACTTAACAATATGGGCAAATTCGGAAGGATAGGCCGCGCCCAAAAAAACGCTCCCGAATTGAACCCGCGTAACCATGTGCTCCAAACAAGTAGGAGGGACGTGGCATTCCTCAACACTGAATTTTTGTCTCCATTCGGATGTGCAGCACCGCGTTAAACGTGACATGCGCAACCCGTAGCAAATTCCAAAATCATCTGATCAAGGAAATGGCGACTACGTAAAAAACCGGAAATGATTTTATTTTCTTGCCATCGAAAATAACTCGAGGAAAAGAAAAGTGGCTGCAGCACAAAAGAAATTCATGTGCGTCTTTGCAACTGTAGATTCCTCTCGAAATTATTTTATAAAGAGTTCACTGTTATGCCTATATTAACGCCCCGTACCATTAGCTATGTATATACCCAAAGAATCATAAGTCGTAAAAAATTATTGTCGTCAATGCTACTATTGTTCCAAGTAGACTATGCTATTGCTCGGTGTCTCCAAATTAAATTCTGGTAACCGAGAGTACACTTCTTTGCCCGTATTCTGGCTGGTTTGGTAGTAATACTTTTGTTGTGATTGATAGACATCTTCTTCTTCAATGTCTTCGTCGTCGTCTTCGCTGGCGAATGAGTTGTAAGCTGTTGTTTCGGGTGGTGTGTACAATTGATCATTAACATTCTGAGTCTTTTGTTGTTTTGGTGGGTGGATGTCTTGAGGCTTTTGACTATGAGCGTATTGTGCATTGCTGTGATGATGTTGACGATGATGGTGGTGGTGATGGTGATGATCGTCCTTGAAAAAGTCGCACCGAATCACTTCTTGGTACAACTCGGGCAATGTAATTCTGTCGTTGGGATTTAATTGGAAGATTCTGTCTAACAATCTATTGAACTGTGCTGAAATTGGCAAAATGGAACTGAGAATATTCTTGTTGTTGCTTAAGATGTAGCTCCTAAAGACATCATTATGTGATTCATTAAATGACGCTATGGGCCATGGGTTTCTTGAGCAGGTAATGTTGATGAATAAAACTCCTAACGACCAAATATCGCCAGCCAAGGTTGGAAGATACTTCGAGTTGGATTCGTTGACAGTTGTATGGTTGATTTCCACAGATTGGTACTGGCTCATGTCCACTAACCCTCTAATGGTTTTATGAGTATTGAAGTTGGTAGTTCTTTCTGGTGCCATGTAGAATGATGAACCGCGGCAAGCATTGCAGCAGATCAAATTAGAAGAAATGGCTAACCCAAAATCAATGAGAACTAGATGCAATTCATTGTAGTCTATGATGGAAGAATGACGAGGTCTGACGTAGTCACGGTTGTAACGAATCATGATGTTTTCTGGTTTCAAGTCGCAGTGGTATACGCTGTGCTGATGGCAGTATTCAACGGCGTCGATCAATTGTAACATGGCATTTTTCATAAGCAAAGATTTGTCACCGTGGTGTTGCTTAAATACTTGGTTGTCGATAATATTGCCAAACAAGTCGCCTTGTTCAAAGTAGTCCATTAATATTATGATGGCAAACTTATCCAAGTCCAACACCTCGTGGATTGTTACCACGTTGGGATGATGGTGGACCTTTAAATGCAAACTGATTTCTTTCAAGAAGGGACAAGAGAGTCCTTGATGGGCGATGTACTCCAAATCGAGCAGTTGTGGTTGTGGAGTAACATGATTGAGGAAATATTGGTAAAACTGTTGCTGGATTATCTTCTTGTTGGCGCTGGAGTCTTTTGGATCACCTTGCTTCAAAGGAGGGTTTTTCAAAAGCATCTTGGCCGCAAACTGGTGCTTGCTGTGGATGTTCTCCACCAAATATATGAGGCCATAGGTGCCAGCTCCAATCTTTTTTACAAATCTTAATTCGTGGTTGAGCATGTATCCGTCCAATAACATGTTTGGATTGGGCACTTGCTGTTGTTGGATGGGAGTTATAAAGGGCCGAGATATCGATTGATTGACATCAATCAATGGTAGTATGTCTAACGTCATTGCTAATGCTGGATAACAATAACAATGTTAAGGAATAAACTTGGATGTAAAGATGAGAAGGAATCGCCCCTGTCAAAATCTGTCAGAAGGAGATTTACAAAATTATATATGGCTGGCGGTATGATTTGGTGATAGTGGCTACAAGCAATAATGAATGCAAATAAAATATATGAAACAGACAATCATCTGAAAAAAAAATTAAAATCAACTAAAATTTAATCCGATGATTGCATCGTACAATTTGAGCCCACAAAGGCACCAGGGATAGGAAGAAACAGGGTGGAGATTTACCAATGGGGAAAGTAGGTTATCTCAGATGACTTCCAAGACATCAGGGCACCCGTAATTGTTTCAGTATCTGTGTAAGAAATGATGGCCACCACCACAAACATTTATGGTGTGATTTAATCAGTTGATAATTACTGTTTATTTTCCGCTGCGGTCCCAAAAAATATCGTCCCTTCAGCGTTTATCGGAATTTAACGAGACAGCAAAAAGAATAAGTGCAGGAAAGAGAAAAAATAGAAATGAGGTGTGGAATATTTTTTCCCTGTACATTACGTGGTACGGTTAATCCGTGCACATTCTTGACCGCCAGCTCCATGGTTGCTGAGAGTATACGACACCAGGAGCCAAGTCCATGGCCAACAACGGGATTGCAATTGTTGGTCCTCGGCTTATGATAATTCTGTTCTGGTACACAATTATAGTCAATTCCTAATGTTGCCCTCGAACTATGTTCTATTGTGGTAACGATGGCCATTGGGTTGCACTTGATTTTTCGCTATGGCAAAATGAAATTTCACATGCGCTTGTTTATCCTCGTGTTCAATACAGTAACATTACTGATACACTGGTGCTATCGTATACATCAATCATATGCTACATCATCGGCGATATCCTTTCCATCCGTCACTGCCCAACACAGGAGGCAGGACCAATGGTGCCTTGGTCGCATACCTTATTTTGTTGAACTTCTGGTACATAAAAAAATCTGCCATACTTCCGAGCCAAAAAATATTGTCCTGTCACTCCGGCAAAAGTAGGAATGAAACCTTCCGCGGACACCAAGAAATATTCCACCAATGACTTGGTGGTACCACATGAGTCAGCCTGAATCATCGACAGTGACGTCCACTTCCACGTCATCTTTGTGCAGTTACGTTCAATGACTGTGATGATGTGCCATGACAATCTTGACTACTGATGTAACAGAGATGGTGGTTCTTGGTGCTCGGGCCAGCCCGTGGATGAAATCAAGCCGCAAGAACAGCAACTAACCGAGCTTAGCTGTTGTCTTGTTTTAGACGATGAAATTGGCCCATCTCACCTAGTTTCCCGATCGTCGCCATTGGTTGCTCGTCGTGTCAAGGCCAAGAAAAAATATGACACAACTGGTTGTTAACTCCGCCCCTCCCATGTCTCCATCTTGAGATCTGTTTTGACACGCGCATTGCCTATGCGCTTCCTCGACCCTTATCACCGCTGTTGTGGTGAAAGCAGCGACAATGTAGTACTGAATCACCTGTATCTGCGTGTAGGCTATTTTTAATTTTGGGTGCAAAATGTTTGTGCTCAGTCCCCAAGCCCAAAAATATCCCTTCAAAACCCGTTGGAGAATGAGGATAGTTGCTAGAGATTGGCCATGAGTTTTGTCCTATACTCAATTGCATTTCCTAAAATGGGATAGCTCTGCATGAGAATGTGGAGTTGTCGTATATCTCCTGGCATATGCATTGATTTTCTTTACATTATAGACATCTCAATATGGATCTGTATACAAGCTATTTCTTGCTGACCCTGTTGGCCCAACAAGGCACGGTTTGTTGCCACCATAATTGGTATACATTAGATGTGGCGATCTTGGCATGTGACTTTCTAAAGCTCTTGCTAAATTTACGATCTTCTCTCCTACATCATCAAAATTCCACATGCACAAGAGAACACTACCGATAATCACCACTGGATAACGCAACTGCCGGCAGCAGGTTTACTGTCGATGATGGCTTCTCCAAGTTGCGATTGTGTTATCTCGGGAAACTCTTTTTTGTAGTACTGGTTCTCAAATGCTGCCACTAACTTAGGCAACTGCTTGCTGCTGATCAAATGGACAATTGACCCTCCCCAACCAGCTCCTGTGACACGTGAACCATAGGATCCGTTTTCGGTGGCAATGCGGCAGATTTCATTCAACTTGTCATTGGATGATTCCAACAACTGGTCCAAATCTACTTGTGATTCGTTCATGAGTTTTCCAAATTGCTGGAAGAAGTGCTCTCCATCTTCAATTGGAGAATTGAGAAGTTCGAGGGATTGCAATACTCTCAAACTCTCCCTGTATACATGAACTGCTCTCTGCTTAAGCTTCAATGTATCGAACCTTACAGGAAATCTGCTCAAGTACTTTTCCTGGAATTGCTGCTCGCTGATACCTAAATCACAGCAACAATCATCGATAGAGTACGAGTTTTGCAAAATAGTTTCAGAATGGGCTACCATTGTTTCTAATCTTGCAATGCCCATTTCTGTACTCTTACCGTCCCATTTTGATTCATTTAATATATGTTCAAAATAGCAATCCATAACTCCCCTCAAGCTACTAGTTCCAATATTAGAATCTTGGGGCACCTTGTCAGCAATTTTCAACTTAAGGGCAAGTATATCTGATGCAATGGCCATCTCCACTACTCGCAAGTTGTAGTGAATAGGAGCGGTTTCATGTTTGTTTGATACTTGCAAACTGTTGGTGATGACAAACGTCAAATCAGGCACCAGTGGTGGGAAAGAAAAGGCTGTTCCTTTTAATTCTGGCTTGAACTCAATCAACAATGCCTTCGAAGTTTCTCCATAAATAGAAGCACATTGGTCCATTCCTCCTGTGTTCACACCGACATAATGTTCAGAAACAACAGTGATCCTTGTAAGATCCTTCTTTGGGATGTTTGTGATGCCATTAGCATACAACACTGCCAATGTCGAAGCAACACAGAAAGCAGCCGATGATGACAAACCACCTCCAGTAGGAACTATACCATCAAAGGTAATATTCATACCAGCCAACTGTTTTATTCCCCTTTCTAAAAGGTATTTTTGAGCAACAATCAATCCACACTTGAAATAATTAACCCAACTATGTTCTTTGTCTATCTCCACAATAGTAGTGGGATCCTTTGGCAACTGAACAGTAGCTGCAGGAAATTCTTTGTCATTTGTATTGGAAATAGTAATAGCATCGGTCTTGTTAACAGATGTAGCAGCAATAACATCAACCTCAATAGCCATAGGCATAACAGGGAAAAAGTTATAGTCAATATGATCACCGATCAAGTTAACACGGCCCGGGGAACGAGCAACAAAGTCTATCTTCTCTCTTGGGAACTTACTTGCGAAGGCAGCTTTTAAGCTCTCATACCTAGCTTGGTATTTCTGAGGATCAGAATAAAATGCAAGGTCGTGGTAAACGGGAACTGACATAACGTGAAGTACAGACAGAAAAAGGCTTTAATTGAATTCAGGAAATCTTTTATGAGAATCTTTCGGGGAAACAGGTCCAGTTTTATCTGATTTTCAAAGTCTCGAGCTTTGACTGTATTGGTTTAGATTGAGAGAAAATTGTTTGCCCAACTTGGCTGTGGGGATTGCAACGTTACATCGAAGGTTGACAAAAAAATGTCTGCAGAATGTCCGCAAACGGCAGGTACCTGGTGGCGGGGATGTGAATTGATGGGGTGAAAAAAATGTCTGCATATTTGAGAGTTTTTCCGAGAATGACCCCAAAATAAAATTGGTACAAACACCAACACTAAAACAACACATTCCTTTTTATTCACGAGTTTGTCTTGTAAAAGCATGTCTACTTCGGCATAACCGTCGGCTCTTGAACGTGGGGTGACCAACAATGCTTCTATTCCTTTTGATTGATATTTTTTAGATTAGCTTATTGCACTTTCAATTGGAGGTAACGGCCGAGAACACGGCAAACTGTTTTATTAGAATCTCAAATGGGTTCTCCGGATTTCCACCTATTGTCGGGAATAAATATTATTCAGACATTTATACCCGCTAGAACCCCATGATTGTGTAATTAATAATTTACTTTTAATGTATCTAATCCTCCAATTCCCTCCAAACCAAGATCTTCCATAACAATTTTGATGTAACGTTGCAATTAATTCGAATATCATTTTCTCTAACTTTTTTTTTGCATCGACCTTCCCCAGAATTGCTTCGTGTAGACTTTTCTTTATATACAAATGATTCGCCATTATTTCTTTAGTATATCATAACTGATACAAGTCGAAACCAGAGGACTCCGACGTTCTAGCCAGTTCGCAACGTGCTTTGGAAACTCTGCTTTTACCAACTAAATCTCTTATAGAACACGCAATGTCTGAATACATTCTCGTTACCGGTGGTGCAGGCTACATTGGTTCTCATACGGTTATTGAATTGATTAATCATGGTTACAAAGTTGTAATTGTTGACAACTTGACCAACTCTAGTCATGATGCCGTAGCTAGGGTTGAATTCATTGTCAAACAACGGGTTCCATTCTACAATGTCGACATTCGGGATTCGGAAAAGTTGGACAAGGTATTCAAAACTCACAAGATTTCTGGTGTTATACATTTTGCTGCTTTGAAAGCGGTTGGTGAATCAACAAAAATACCATTGGATTACTATGACAACAATGTTACCGGTACCATCAATTTGTTGGAGGTATCTAAGGCTAACAACGTGAAGACTATTGTTTTCAGTTCTTCTGCAACTGTGTATGGAGATGTTACCAGATTTGGTGATAATTCGATGATTCCTATTCCTGAACATTGTCCTATGGACCCAACCAACCCTTATGGAAGAACAAAGTATGTCATCGAATCTATTCTCAAAGATATCTATGCAAGTGATGAGTCGTGGAAAGTAGCATGCTTGAGATATTTCAATCCAATTGGTGCTCATCCATCTGGGTTATTAGGTGAAGATCCTTTGGGAATCCCAAATAATTTGTTGCCATACTTGGCCCAAGTTGCTATTGGTAGACGAGAGAAATTATCTGTCTTCGGCAATGATTATAATTCTCATGATGGAACTCCAATTAGAGATTATATCCATGTTGTTGATTTAGCAAAGGGACATATTGCTGCATTAGCATACTTAAAGAAGGTTGAATCTGGTTTGTATAGAGAATGGAATTTGGGTACAGGGAAAGGATCAACCGTGTTCGATGTGTACCATGCATTCTGCAAAGCAGTTGGGAGAGAATTGCCATATGAAGTTGTCGCCAGAAGAGCTGGTGATGTATTGGATTTGACGGCAAACCCATCTAGAGCCAATAAAGAATTGGAATGGAAAGCTACATTGACAGTTGAGGATGCTTGCAGAGATTTATGGAAATGGACAACTGAAAACCCACATGGTTTCCACATTGATAATTACTCTTGGAAAACATTTGAAAGCGATGGCAATTATGACAATAGGTTGCACAGCTTTAAAAATGGCAACTTGTCTGTGACTCTTGTTAATCGTGGGGCATTGATTCAAGATCTCGCCTTCAATGGAGAACATTTGGTATGTGGTTACGATAACGGTGATGACTACAAGTTGAAATCAAACCCATACTTTGGTACTACCGTCGGTCGATATGCTAACAGAATTGCCAACGGCCAATTTGAATTACTTGGCAATAAATATCAATTGAGCAAGAATGAGGGAGAGAACAACTTGCATGGAGGTCTCAATGGATTTGACAAGCAAAATTTCATTGGACCCGTGGTCAAGTCCAAGGAAGGAGCTTTTATTGTTGAGTTTTTAATTATTGATGCTGATGGTAATGATGGTTTCCCTGGCGAATTGCAAACTATCGTCAAGTATGTGATTGATGATAGCTCAGTTGAGTTTGAGTACGAAAGTGAGCTTATATCTGGGGAAGCAACTATCATCAACATGACAAACCACACATATTTCAATCCTTCAGGTAAGGCAAATACCAATGGCTCTGTTGTTAGATTGGCTTCGGACATCATGATGGAAGTAGACTCTCAAACATTGTTGCCAACAGGAAATTTTATCAAGAATGAAAAGGTCACACCCAACGGACCAATTGTCTTAGATAAAGATGCTTTCTTTGATTACTGTTTCATTGCCGACAAAAATGGCAGCGGAATTGATACAAGATCTTTATCTTTGAAAAAGGTATTTGAAGCAGAACACCCTGATACAACTACAAAATTGGAAGTTTTGACTACAGAACCTGCTTTCCAATTCTACACTGGAGATGGTGTTGATACCAAAGGTTTTAGTGCAAGAAGTGGGTTCTGTTTAGAACCAAGTAGATTTGTTAATGCTATCAATAACAAAGATTGGAAAGACCAAGTCATTTTGAAGAAGGGTGAAGTTTACGGTTGTACCATAAAATACCAATTGTCAAAAAAATAAGAATATGATTTCAACTTTGATGAATAATGTGCTCACATAAATTCGAAATAGTTAATTTCTAACTGAATAGATGTTTAAACTAAGTAGTGCTTGGTAGATACATGAATAACAAAATTCACATTTTCAGGTTAATTTAAACCATCCACTCGTTCAAATATTGTAGCTCTTATCTTATCATATTATGAATATGAGCTTCATGTCTTCAAGGTTGTAACATGGTGTTCTTCACTCCTATTTAGCTTATATAAATTGAATCAGGTTAACCAACAAAAAGTTTATTGTCAGGTTGATCAAGTCAACAGCAAAACGCTCGTACCATTGGAATATAATACATAAAAATCAAGAATTATTGTAAATAATATTTGGCAAATTCTATATATTTGAATTTGAATGTTGTATTCTTCGTAAAGTAGAGCCTAAATGCTTAAAATTTTTATGTTAAAGATTACTCTACTTGGATGTATATTCCTTGGGTCAAAGGAACATCAAATTACCTATTCATGGTATATAGAATAGTTCAATTTCTATTTCTGATCCATGCTGACTGTCAGATATTATCTTAGAAAGAGCGTGTGTCATTTGGGATGTAGCTTTTCTGTATGTTGAATCATGTGGTATCCTGCATTAAAATACTAGGTAATCAGCATATCTACGATATGTGTGCTTCGTTCCTCATGGCCCAATGGTCAAGGCGTCTGGCTACGATTTCGTAACCACTTCTCGGTTGGAACCAGAAGATTCCAGGTTCGACTCCTGGTGGGGAAGCATTTTTTTTGCGTACTCAATTCTAAATCTTTTTAACTGACAACCTTGGAACAAAAAGCTAGTGAATGCTTCTACTTATCAATGAAAATATATAACATACTAATATTAAACAAGGCCGGAGGTCTAATTTATCAGAATGAGCTTACGCCAGGTTTAAATAAGCTATCAGCTAATGACTACTTGGTTTTGGCAGGAACGTTACATGGAGTCCACGCCATTGGATCAAGGTTGACTCCAGCAATAAACAATAAACAAAGCAATGCTGAAGAATACAACGCATCGCAAAATGCATCAATAATATCGAGTGGAAAAGCTCTCAGTCCAAATAGTAACCGATCAGGTTTGCAGAGTGTTGAAACGGAATTGTTCAACTTATACATTTTCCAAACAGTAACGGGGTTGAAGTTCATAATGATTACCACTCCCAGCTTGCCAACAGACGCCAAAGGAGAGCTCAACAAACAGTACGATGTAGCAAATGAGATATTTCGTCAACTCTTCCTCCTTTATTCAGATTACGTCATGAAAGACCCGTTCTACTCCCTCGACATGCCCATCAAAAGTTACCTCTTCGATATGAAAGTAAAGGAATTAGTTATATAGATCTAAATACAGTCGGAAATACCATTTGTCAACAAAACCTTGGGCTCCCACCCAAGTCCCCGTATTTTGTCACAATTTATAGAATAATTGGTGTCGTTGTAAAGTCTATCCTTGACATGTTTAATGTGTGAATGGTAATCATCCGTGGGACCAAGAATTTTGGAACATATTAGCTGGATCAACCCATTATTGTCAATGGTATCACTTCCACCCACGTTGTACGTTTCCCCCTGTGTGTCTTCTCGATGCCAAACGATGTCCAAGGCATTCAAAAAGTCAGATATATGCAAATATGTGCGATTGTTACTACCATCGCCGTGCAACGGGATCAATTTTCGGTTTTTGAGGCAATCAACTACCAAAGGAATAATCTTTTCAGGGTATTGGTGTGCTCCATACACATTATTGGGTCGAAGGATTGTCACCGGGAGTTTGAAACAATGTCTATAAGCCTCAATAATCATATCAACGGATGCCTTGGATGCAGCATATGGATTAGTTGGATTCAATACCCCATTCTCGTTAGTGCACGTATCGCTGTCTCCGTACACCTCATCGGTCGAAATATGAATGAACTGCATACCTTTAACATTGCGGCAATGTTCCAACAAGTTCTGGGTAGCGAATATATTGTTTCTTGTGAAAAACAAAGGTTGCTCGAAAGAACGATCTACACTTGATTCGGCAGCAAAGTTGATGATATCAGTTGCAGAATAAGGTAGATTCTGGAGGGACTCTGGATCGGCCAAGTCGAGTTTGAGAAACAAAAAATTGCCATACTTTTCTAGGGGAGCGATGTGATTGTAGTTGCTAGCATAGTTGAGCTTATCGATGCAGGTGAAGTGATATTGTGGGTATTTGGGAACAAAGTGAAGAAGGAAGTGCGACCCGATAAAGCCCGCTCCTCCTGTCACTATAACATGTCTATCGTACAGTTTTGTCATTTTGGAGACAAGAGTCACAACTGATTATTCTTCTGGAACAGAAAAGTGGATTCGATATATACAAGATAAAATCTGTGGGGGGGAATGACTTTGCAACGTTGCATCCAGCGGTTTAGAGGTCACTACAACGTTGCATTCAATGAAACAGGGGACAAGGAGAGGAGCACGTATGATTGGCCAACGAGCACCGGAACTACCACGGGCATTATTAGCAGCAAACGGCAAGTGGTGTAAACAATTTATGAAATGCAGACATTTTTTGGCATAGGGCGATGGCAAGTGTTCACAAAACCCGGAGAAAAAGAACTCTAAAAAATAACGAAACCACAAAAGCACGGCGACGATTATTTTGTCATCAATAATCAGACATTTTCTTCGCCCGGTGTGCAAGTACCGCCATTTTGCGATGTAACGTTGCATTTTTTGTCGTCGAAGGTATGAGCATTTCCACGTTAATCCATATAAACTGGAAGAACTGCCAAACTTGTGAAATCAGACAAAAATATTTGCTATTTGCTCAACGTGCCGATATCCCGGGGCCATAACTATATAAACATATCCAACATTTTCCCAATCATGAATAAAATGGAGCATTTACTAAATCCTATAACTTCAACACCAACATACAAAGAAATGACAGAGCAATTTGACTTCACCAACCATTCCCATCGGCGCTTCAACCCTTTGACCAATAAGTACATCTTGTGTTCACCTCATCGGGCCAAGAGACCCTGGCAGGGGAGCCGGGAGGAGATCAGGAAGACTGCCTTGCCCGAGTATGACCCCAAGTGTTACTTATGTCCAGGGAATATCCGGGCTACTGGGGATGTCAACCCCAAATTTGACTCTACATATATCTTCCCCAACGATTATCCTGCTGTTAAGTTGGACCAGCCCGACTACGTTGACGACGAGCCTCAGGATTCTTTGAAGGGGAGGTTATTGAAGACACAGGGTGTACGGGGCAAGTGTTTTGTCATTTGCTTCAGCCCCAACCATAATTTGACACTTCCGTTAATGTCGTTGCCCGAGCTCAGAAAGGTGGTTGATGCTTGGCAGTCGTTATACGCTACTCTTTTGCAAGAGTCGCAGACAAAGGCAGGCCCTTACAAGTACTTGCAGATCTTTGAAAACAAAGGGTTTGCCATGGGTTGCTCCAACCCTCACCCTCACGGCCAAGCATGGTGTTTGGACATTGTACCCTCTGAGGTGGACGAGGAGTTACAAAACATGAGTGCCTACTACAAGACCAACCAGTCCCATTTGCTCGGAGACTATGTTGAGCTCGAGATGCAAGACAAGCTGAGAATAGTGGCCGAAAACGGGTCTTTCATTGTGGTGGTTCCCTACTGGGCATTGTGGCCATTTGAAACGTTGTTAATTTCCAAGGAGCACTTGCGCTCCACCGAGGACTTTACCGACGTTCACAAGACCGACTTGGCCACCATCCTCAAGGTGTTGACCACCAAGTACGACAACTTGTTCAACACATCGTTTCCCTACTCCATGGGGATCCACCAGGCGCCATTCCAGTGCTCCGATGACCACAAGCACGCCTCCTGGTTCCATATGCACTTTTACCCTCCATTATTGCGGTCGGCTACGGTTAAGAAGTTCTGCGTTGGCTTTGAGATGTTGGGCGAGGCCCAGCGAGATTTGACCCTGGAACAGGCGGCTGCTCGTCTCCAGGAATTGTCGGGAGACAAGCATTACATGTCGCAGTAGACATTCCCCCCCTTTTCGTAGGCAACTTGCCGCGACCACCATCTCCACCATCACACCTGACATCATTTTTGCATCCGGCCGTAGACATAGATTTTTTCCATAGTTAGTAAATGAACTTGCATGCGATGAGCATCGACCATGCCTAACACCACACCCATGACCAGCGCCCGTGAGCCCAAACCGCCGTTGGAGTCCCGGGTGGGGAAGGACTCGCCCTTCACATTTGGCCAACGGTATCTTGAAGACGATAGCGATGTGTTTAACCACAACGCATGGGATCATGTCGAGTGGGGCGATGAGCAGATCAACGACGCCAAAGAGTTGATCGCCAAGCAGTATGAACACCCCGTCAAGGACTTCGACAAGAAGATGTACAACGCCAACCCGGCCAAATTCTGGGACATTTTCTACCGCCACAACCGGGAAAACTTTTTCAAGGACCGTAAATGGCTCCAGATTGAGTTTCCCTCGTTGTATCGCGTCACAGGCGAGGATTATCAGGAGCCCACCACCATCCTTGAGATTGGCTGTGGTGCCGGCAATACCTTCTTCCCGATATTAAATCAGAATAAGAACAAAAACCTCAAGATTGTGGGCTGTGACTACTCGAAGGTGGCAGTGGATTTGGTGAAGAACAACGAATCGTTCGAGGAAAACCACAACAAGGGGGTGGCATACTCATCGGTATGGGACTTGGCCAACCCTGAGGGTGCCCTTCCCGAGGATGTGGAGCCTAACTCGGTGGATATTGTCATCATGGTGTTTGTATTTCTGGCGTTGCATCCCAACCAGTGGAAACAAGCGGTGGAAAATTTGAGCAAGATCTTGAAGCCTGGAGGAGAGATTCTATTCCGGGACTATGGGAGATACGATTTGGCCCAGGTGCGCTTCAAGAAGGGACGCTTGCTCGACGACAACTTCTACATACGAGGAGACGGAACTAGGGTGTATTTCTTTACCGAGGAGGAGTTGCGGGAAATCTTTTGCGAGCAGGGGCCATTCAAGGAAGATAGGATAGCTACCGATAGGAGGTTGTTGGTGAATCGCAAGAAGCAATTGAAGATGTACAGGAACTGGCTTCAAGCAGTATTTAGGGGTTGAGCATTAACTGAAGGTGGAGGGTGAGTGGGGCTGCTAGATTTGTATTGGAACATTGCATGTGTTGAGTATTTTGAATAAAGGCTAGACTATTCAAGGCTATATATTTCTAAGATCACTGAAGAGAGAAGGACAGAGAGAACAGAATGAGTTACAGTGAGATGCGTCTAAAATTGGTGTGTACTCACAAGAGACTATCTAGAATGAAGCTGAGTGTTGAGATTGATGGCCAATAGAAACCGTGAAGAGCAGCTCCACTAGCCTCGAATTTAAAGCATTTATGATTGTATCTATTTATTAGACGTTGCAAGTATTGAATTCGTCACTACTTTAGCATGTAAACTACAACTTAACTAGACTCAAAGTCAGAAAAGACATCCATTCATCCAGACCAGAGACACGGAAGGGGAACGAGCATCAACTCCCCGTATCACTACCATCACAGCAATTTCACGCCTCGCACTAGCCATTGGCCATCTATTAATCTTTACCAGACATTATAACCACTACGTAGAGAAAGTTATCCAAGTGCTTAAAGAGGGTCCATATTTCCTGCAAGGGGTGGTCCAGGATCGAACCCACGTCGATTCCCTGCACGTAGGCCTCAGCAGCATTGTCGCCAGCGAACAATTCTGGCAACTGACGCACCAACATCTGGTGGAGCGTAGTGGGCTCTCCGTCTACGTATGCAGGCACGGGCGCTTGCACAATATGCAGCGACCCCGGAATGTACACCTTCACGGGGATGCGGTCAAACCGGGGAGGAACGATCCTCGCGCTCACCGCCGAGAACGCCGTCAAGTTGTGGGAGATGATCAGACTCCATAACTCCCTTGTGTGGGCCTCACTCAAGTTCATGATGGGCTTGGCAGTGCCGTTGATCACGTAGCATGACTGCTTGAGCTGGTTGCGGAGCACCTCCGTCAACGTGCGCTGGTAGTCCACCGAGCCATCGCCGGCAAAGTGGTCAAAGGGTATGATGTACTCGCTGGGGTAGTCGTCGCAGTGGAGACGCAAAGTCCAGCAATTGTCGCTTCCACCGGTACGGGCCACACTGGGCAAGTGCAAGTAGTCGTAGAGAAGCCCCACAGGAAGGTTCCATTTAAGGGGGACCCCCTGGTATTCTAACCATACCGGTCGCGAGGCCACCTCGGGACGGAAGTTGCTCAAATATCCTACCAATTGTGGGTAATATACGGGAAAGTACGAGTTACGGTACACATTCACAAGAAACTCCCCCTTGTCACTGTCGGCAAGCAACACCCTGACGTTGATGGACCCATTCCATACTTTTGTCTTGATCTCGGTGAGTTGTGTCGACGCCATCGATTGCTGTGCCTACCACCACCATGCAACCAGTCGTAAATCCAGCCTGGTGGTCCGGTGATGCCCCGCTCGCATTGTTCTGTGGGGCTATAGCCAGCCATTTCCAGTTTCTTTTTTTTTCTCTGGCGTTTTTCCACGCATTGTCATTACAGCCAGCGATTGATCGCCCTTTTCTGACAATGCTCGTGCCAGTTATATATACCGGGACGATTCCCGGCTGTAGCCCCGGCTGGGCAACGTCTCGTCAAACACTCGTCAAAAATCGGAAGCCATGAGACGAATATCCAACAAGCAGACGTTGACGAGTGGCGACGCACCTCTCACTCCTCCGGCTGCAAATATCCTAGTAGACATGGACCACGCCATCGACACCTTCCGTCCGTGCAGTCATAGCATACGGGACTTGCCGCCGGTGTTGCCGGTGGTCCATGGTAAGACGGGACAGATACGAAGGTTTGTCGCCAGAAGGGCAGTCAGCACTCCCGTCCCCAAGTCACGTGAAAAGGAGCTACCCCAGATACCCCCAGTGACCGCCCAGCGCACAACCTCAATGCTGGTGGCGCCTGGGTTGCCGGATCCGACCTCTGGTAGTGATAATAGCGTAACCATTGGACAAAGAACAGAGACAGATGCTACAATCGCAAACAACGGCAGGGTGAGGATCGAACCCGCGACTGCTGTCCGTGTGAGGGACCCTGTGGGAGTCGAACCCGTGATCCACAAATACCCCAAAGCCAGGATCGAACCCAAGAATCCAGAACCAGAGGCTACAACCTCGGCATTAGTTGAACCCCACACAACTGGTCACGCATTTGTTCGGTTGATTAGCGAACCAGTAAGACCCAAATACGTCATCACTGACGACGACGATGACGACAGCTTGTTCTCCAACCCGGAGAGTCAACTGTCGCTTTTGTCATACAGTCCCCAAGCAGAAAATGCAAAAAGCATTTTAAGAGTGGTTCACGACTACTCGCCCTCGGTGGCTTCTTCGTCTATTCTTTCGGCGTCGGAAGAGAACAATTTCAGCTGCATGCACCTTGGACGGAGATACAGTGACTCCACAGACCCCACCAGCTTCCAAGATAGTCTATTTTCCGACGTCGACGGAAGTGATCACGACAAGCATGTTTCCTTGGTAGCATTGCCCAAGGTTAGGAAGGTTCGCAAGCCCCGGCCCCTTGGGGATGCCCAAGCGCTGTGTGCTGCCAGCTGCAAATCTGTGGGAACCACACAAACCAAAACGAGCATATCGGAAGCAAAGGTCAAAATGCAGGAAGTGGTGCGGCAGAGGCCCTTCAGCTATTGTCTTGACAACCCCAAGGACTACGTTGCCAGTAGGTTTCCCTTGAGCATCAAGCCTAGAGCGTCTTCCTACAACCCTTGTCTTCAGTCGGTGCAGGAAAACAAGCGGTCCATCAGCGACCACGATGTGATGAAAAAACAAGTCAAGACCTTTATAGACCAATGGGCGACCCAGGCCATCAAAGGCAACCCAAAACACAAGTCACTACCCCCCTTGCCCATGATTCATTCATAGTGTAACATTACGGCATTATTTAGCATTATTAACGTATCTTATTTATTCAAAGCTTGACGATCAAATCGTCCCCCTTGTACTTTGAAATGACATCCTCGATGCCGTACTTTTTGGCAATGGTGTTGTTGATGAAGCGTCCGCCAACATAGTGCACCTTGGCCGGGCCCGAGGCCACAAAGTGCAGGGCACAGGGCTTTGGAGCCGTCAAGCTCACGAGCATGGACGCATTTATGTCCACCTCGCCGGGCCCCGCATCCACGTCCCACCCCGACGGGATATCTACCGACACCACCGGTCCGATGGTAGCGTGATTACGAGATATATACGAGATGACGTCGAGGAAGGGTTGGCGGATCGGGGGCTTGAACGAGAAGCCAAACAAAGCATCGATGGTCAACCGCGCCTCCTGGAGGGTGGACTTGACCTCGTCCAAGGTGTCGATCTCGCGCACCTCCAAGTCCCGCAATTGCGTCACCAAGTTGGAGTACAACTGGTTGGAGGCGGCCCGCTTGGGGTAGTACACCACCGGCTCGTACCCTCCCCAGAGCTTCAAGTGTCGTGCCGCCACCAAACCGTCGCCGCCATTATTACCCGGGCCCACCAAAACAAGAACCTTGGACCGCAAACTGTCAAGAGGCGGATACTGGCGGTACACGGCCTGGGCGACAGCAAGCCCCGCCAACTCCATCAATTGGTCGATGGAAAACGCACCGGACGACATCAATTCCTGGTCCAACTGGGCGGCCGCCTTGGCCGAAAGTGTTTTAAATCCAGCTCTGATCATCGTCGCTCTATATGTCTACGGGGAACAGTGCAAATGTGGGACGGGATGACTGGCTACAAATCAGGGGATAATGGTTAAGGGTTGCGGTTGCGAAAAATCGCCGGTGCACGACGGGGCCCAAACTGGTCACTAGCTGTCCGGATTTCTCCGGGGATTCTGGGCGTTCTGGACGTTCTGGGCGTCCTTAGGGTCCTTTGCAGCTGACAGCTTCCAGGACCGCCGTGCGTCACATGATCGCGGGGGCCACGCCACGGCCCCACATTGTCGATTGCCCGTTGCCGCAGCGCCGCCGCTATGTCGCATTTTCCCGCTTTGTCGCAACGGAGGGCGGCTGTCATTTGTGTCGTGTCGCAGACGGGGTATGTCACAACCGTGTCTTCCTGCACACAGCCCGCATGAAAATTTCGGGCTAGTCTGCTAAAATTACCAACAAAACAAAACAATTAGGCGACGGTTTCAGCATATCTTTCTTCACCACCATCGTTTCGTCATTGGCCCCCAGGGAGAACGGTAGTGAGTTCGAACCGCACGTCGCCCCAATTGCCCCGCGTCACGTGTCCATCCCCTTTTGCCCCCCTGACCAGCCGCATTCCCTCCACGGTGGTTGTTTTTCTGGCCTGCCCGCTCTCGTCCACGTTACTGGTGTCCCCGTCAACGCCTCCACCCCCGCGCCGCCATGAGTCAGCCGTACGCATCCCCCACCGCGTCCTCCAACTCGCCCATGATCAACTACCGCAAGGACGCCAAAAAGGGCGTCAAGTTTACCTTTATGGTTGTGGGTGAGCTGGGTACGGGTAAGACCACCTTCATCAACAGCTTGTTAAACCGCAAGGTGTTGAACCATCGCTACGAAAGAAACGGCTCGTCCCACGTCGACACCAAGACCTTGTCATTCACGTCCGCTAAGTCGGTGGCGTTGCCCAATACCTCCATCTTGACCAAGAACGAGTTTGACCCCTACACCATCAACGAGGAACCAGGGATCGCCTTGACCGAGACCAACGTCGAGATTGTCGATGACGACAACATGAAACTACTATTGAATATTATAGATACCCCTGGTTTTGGCGAAAACTTGAACAACGAATTATGTTTTGTCGAGATTGAAAACTACTTGAAGCAGCAGTTTGACTTGGTGTTGGCAGAAGAAACGAGAATCAAGAGAAACCCCCGCTTTGTCGACACAAGGGTGCACGTTTTGTTGTACTTTATCACCCCTACTGGCCACGGGTTGCGAGAAATTGATATCCTGTGCATGAAAAGATTGTCCAAATTTGTCAACATCATTCCCGTTATTGGCAAGGCTGACTCGTTCACCGGAAAGGAATTACAATACTTTAAACAACAAATCAGAATAGACATTGAAAAGTTCAATGTCCCCACCTTTCAGTTTGACAACTTTTTGAATGAATACGACGAAGACGAAGACTACGACTTGATTCAAGAGTGCAAATTTTTGTCGGGATTACAACCATTTGCCGTTGTAACCTCGGAAGAAGACTTTGAAGTCAAGGATCAAAAGACGGGTGAATCAACAACCATTCGCGCAAGGAAATACCCTTGGGGTTTGGTGGACATAAACGACACTCGATACAGCGATTTTTCCATTTTGAAGTCGGTTTTGTTGGGCTCCCACTTGCAGGACTTGAAAGACTTGACTCACGACTTTTTGTATGAAACCTATAGAACCGAACGATTGACAAAGGTTACTGGCGGTGCTTCGTTGGACGAGGAGGATTATGAAGACAGCGAGTTCCATGACACCGTCGAACACCATCCTGAGGCTAGTGATCGTCTCAATGTTGCCAATATTCCATCATTGTCCAACTTGGCCCAAATCACCAACTTGTCCGCCACCCAAGACGAATCAAAGGAGGACAGAAGCTCGATAACTTCAGCAAGTTCGTCTGTAAAGAAATCAAACTCGATGTTATTGGAAGACCGGCCAAGCATTCCATCGCCAAAGTTGAAAGATGCATCGTCCTTTACTTCTTCGACATCAACCATCTCTTTGGAGAACAATGGCAAGTTGCCCGAGCCGGGAGCAAGGACTGCCAACGTCGCCAACAACAATGCGTTCAAGAGATTGTCCATAGGGCCCCAACGGAACCAATTGCGGCAAATATCAGAAACTGTGCCCTATGTCATTAGGCATGAACGGATATTGGAGAGGCAACAAAAGTTGGAGGAGATGGAGATGGCTAGTGCCAAGGAATTAGCCAGCCGGGCAGCATTGTTGGAACGCAAGGCAGCAGAATTAAAGGCCAAGGAACGAGCCTTGATGAAGCAATTGGAGGCGGCCCGCGCCGGCCAGGTGCAGTTGTCGCGAGAGACAAGCAATGTCGAAACCATTGATGAAGATAAGCCCTCGGCCGCCATCCAAAAGGATGAAACATTGACAGATTTACATTCTATAGTCAGTAACCAGCGTTAGGTGTGTTTATACATGCAGCTGACAAAATAGTGTTTTCGATATGAAAATTGCCATGTAACAAGTTTGAAAGGTTGCCAGAGGGACAGGGTTTGTTCGCTCTAGCCGTTCGCAGTAGTTCGCAGTAGTCCGCCCCAGAACTGCAGAATTTGGCGCCAACTCCCGCCGCCTCGACCTACAATTTTGCACAATCTCTTTGATACGCACCATCTCCCCCTAATTTGCACCATTTCTGTCTCCCCGTTCGCACCTTTTTCTCGCTAATCCAGTGCCACCCACCACACCAATTGGCGCAGAAACAACTGGTTTCCACCACTTTCACCTCTACGGCTATTTTCACCTTTCCTCGCAAATTCCACCCCAAGGGATCACACATCGTGTTGCCTTGTTCCGCAAATCTAACCCATCATTACCTCCAACCGATCCACTAGATTATGGCAACCATCGTATTTTCGTGGTAATTTGTAGTGATTTGAAGTAATAGCAAGCATTGACCAGTTGCCGGTACCATCTTCTTCCGGTACCTAGCCCACCACGACGACGCGCAACCAACTTTTGTTGTTGCTCGGTGCAAAATACGGCAGGAGCACTACCGACAAAACTGGAACAAAAAAATTCACATTTCACCTCCAAAATCTTTTCTGCAAGTTTCTTCATCACTTGTACCACCACTAACTTTGGCCATTATTGTCTGTTATACGCACCATCCCGTATCAGCAACCGTGCATCCACGTGAAATCCCCCTCATTTCCCCTTAGATCTGCTAGTAACTGTTGCGTTGTGCGACTGATTTGCCCCTCGACAATCACCGGAACAATACCTCCATTGGTGTGAATAGGCATATAGCCATCGTAGTGACCATTTCCCATCCATCAGGCCTTTATCCTATTTTTCCCTACAAATAAATTGTTCATTTCTATAGCTACCAATCGAGAAAAATGGACATTCTTCAAACTTTGGAAAATGCATTGTTGAATCCTGATCCCAATGTAAGGACGCAGGCCGAGATCCAATTGAACGAGGCAGCCAATTCCTACTTTGCCGACTACATTCAACTTCTAATTGATGCCTTGGTCAATGAATCGGCCAAGACTGAGGTGAGAATGTTGGCAGGGATTGGGTTGAAGAACCAATTGACATCCAAGGATTTGAAAACAAGATTGGCTCAGCATGACCGCTGGAATAGACTCGATGAGAACTTGACAAAAAAGATCAAAGACACTTCATTGGCTGCCTTGAACATACAAGACCAAAAAGTAGCCGGCACTGCCGCCCAATTGGTTGCAGCTATCGCTGACATTGAGTTGCCTAGAAACAAATGGCCCGAACTTTTGCCCATTATCATCCAAAACACCAAACCAGAAAATTCTGTCAATCTTAAAAGAGTATCTCAGTTGACAATAGGTTACATTTGTGAAACAGCCGATCCCAACAATCCCAACATTATTGCTCAAGCAAGCAGTATTTTGATAGCCATTGTCCAGGGTGTACAATCGGTGGAACCATCTAAGGCAGTAAGGTTAGCTGCGTTGAATGCATTGGTAAACTCTTTGGAATTCATCAAGTACAACTTTGAAATTGAAGGCGAGAGAAACTACATCATGCAAGTTGTGTGTGAAGCCACCCAAGCCGACGATGGCGAATTACAAGCCAGTGCTTTTGGGTGTCTTGCTAGAATAATGTCCCTTTACTACCGTTACATGTCTCTCTACATGGAAAAGGCCTTGTATGGTTTGAGTGTCTCTGGTATGCAAAGTGCCGATGAAAAGGTTGCTTGTATGGCAGTCGAGTTTTGGTCTACCGTTTGTGAAGAAGAATTAGAAATTGCTTTACAAAGACAAGAATTGGGACTTGATTCGGTGGTTGCTTCAAATACTCCTGAATTAATTTCTTACAACTTTGCATTAGTAGCAGTGCAAGAAGTATTACCAACACTTTTAACATTGTTGACCAGACAAAATGAGGATCCTGAGGACGACGATTGGTCGGTGGCTATGGCAGCAGGTGCATGTTTGCAATTATTTGCCCAGAATATTTCCAATTATGTTGTTGAGCCAACTTTGCAGTTTGTTGCTGCTAATATCACCAATCAGGAAAGTTGGAGAGCAAGAGAAGCTTCTGTGATGGCATTTGGATCTATTTTAGATGGACCTGACCACGAACAATTGAAAAGTTTAATCGGACAAGCATTGCCCCCTATCCTTCAATTAATCAATGACAAATCTCTTCAAGTGAAGGAAACTGTGGCTTGGTGTCTCGGAAGAATAGCGGACTTGGTTGTTGATGCTATTGATGTTGACACTCAACTTCCACAATTACTCGAGGCGTTGGTTATTGGGTTAAAGGACCACCCCAAAGTATCAACCAATTGTTGTTGGACTTTGATGAACTTGCTCGAGCAGCTTTGCAGTGAAAGTCATCCAAATACATCCATCATGTCGTCGTACTACGAAACATTGGTGCCTATTTTGGTTGAAATATCAAACAAAGCTGATAATGAGTTCAGCTCGAGGGCGTCTGCGTACGAAGCACTCTCGACCCTCGTCACCTATAGTGCTAACGATACAATGCCTATTGTATCTAATATCGCAACAGAAGTGTTGTCAAGATTGGAAGCAACCATTGCTATGCAATCCCAAATTGGCACCGCTGAGGAAAAGGGTAACTTGGAAGAGTTGCAAATAAATATTTTATCTTTATTAGGTAATGTCATCAGAAGAATGGCTGGTGATGTTGCTGCAGCTGCCGATAATTTAATGGATCGATTCTTGAAATTATTGGATGCTCAGGAGCCAAACTCATTAATTGAAGAAGATATATTGATAGATATTGCTGCAATTGCTGGTGCAATTGGCGATGGTTTCCTCAAGTATATGCAAGCCTTCTTGCCATATTTGGTAAAAGCATTGCAAAATACCGACTCTCCAACATGCAATACTGCTGTGGGCTTGGTTGCAGATCTAGCACAGTCTTTAGGTGGCCAAATAATTCCATTCCTTGAAAACCTTATGAGCATATTGGGAGCAAACTTGAACAATGCAGAAGTTCGGAGGGAATTACGGCCCCCTATCTTGGCTGCATTTGGCGACATTGCTACTGCCATTGGAGTCAACTTTCAACCCTATCTCTCATTTGTTATGCAAATATGCGTAACTGCTTCGTCCATCACTCCGGAAGATTCATCGATAGAGACTGTTGATTATATTCTCAGTGTGCGGGAGTCGGTTTTGGACTGTTTTGTTGGCGTTGTTGGTGGATTTGCGGAAGAACCTGATGTCATTCGTCCATATGTGTTGCCTATTGTCACATTCATTGAAAGTGTTGCCAAAGATATAACCATGTCATCTACAGAAAGTATTTCCAGATCAGCCACTGGTTTGTTGGGAGATCTTGCTGCTATGTATCCTCTGGGTGAGTTCAAGCAAGTTTATCAACAGGACTGGATGAGTGATTTCATCAAGAGAACCAGATCAAATCCTATTTTTGATGAGAAAACCAAGGACGCTGCTAGATGGGCAAGAGACCAACAAAAGAGGCAATTAAGTCTTTGAAGAGTTGAATCAATTAAATCTATTCTCACCAATTCTCTCATAAATCTCTCACAATTTTTTCATACCACTCTCACGTTACTCTCATGACACTTCTCTTCATATTTATTCATCCCACTGCACGTATTTATTAATCATCCCATCTTCTCATTCTACCATTAATTATTAATGCCGTCATCTCTCATATATATTTATATACTATAAATATACTCATCAAATCTCTGTATTCATAAAGTAGATTAGGGTTTTTTAGGATGCGACTGATAGATCAAAAGGGCATTGACTTGAAGGTTAACATAGACGACTATTTAATCTAGATCTACAACTGCATTTCTATCCTGATTATAGAATTAATTTTATATCAGTCGCAGTAAAGAGCTATTATTCCAGTTTGTTTTCATTATGACAATTTGAATATAAGTCGGTTCACAGGTCGATTTTTACAAATATGGCAGTCATGGCAAACTCTTTATTGTCCCATAGATAATTTAGATAAGGTAAGGTAAATACATGTTGCGTATTCACAGCCACGTTCCTAGTCGATTTTCAAACAGTGCTGCCGATTCAAATTGTGGGGAACACAAATCCAAGGTAATACATACAATCAAAGGCATTGACATTGCCAGTATTGGGGTAAAAGCGGCTAAATGCAGTAAGTTTAGTCAATTGTCATAAAACCTCACTCGACTATTGCCAACCTTCAAGTCTTACCTACCTTTAGTCTCTTCTCTACAAAAATTTACTACATCAATCTCGTTCATGATTGCATGTATTCATTATACGATCCAAATCACACAACCTCCCAACCTAAAAACCACGTCTTTTTGAATACCATCATAACTCATAGCAAATCAGAAGCAATTGACACCTAGCACTGCTGGATCAACAGCAAGCAAATAATCAATTAGCTTATTTCTTGCTGGAGCAAGTGCATGAGGTGGATGAAGAACATTTGCAGTCAGCACCGCAGTCACAACCCTTTGGTTCAGAAGCGTTAATCAAAGTTTGAGTGTAAGCAGCCATTGTAGTAATTGTATTAGTGATGAAAAAAATGAAAGCTAATTGCAGACGAGAACTTCAACTCTATTTATAATTTTTCCTGAGCCCATTCCCACATCATTTGTTGGTACAAAGAACCAACCATACCAGAACAAATTCATGAATCACCAAGATAAGGTTTTAGCGCGGTAAATTTGCTGAAGGTGTCGTGGAGTTCCACGGGTAGCATAGAACTCCCTGGAACAATGGCAAAGGCAGATCGCTCTCAGTTGCCTATTGCTACATTTGAGCACAATTAGCGTATCACGTCAACCCATATTGATCATCGTTCCATGCAGTGCAAGGTCGCCATTATCACTGGCTAGCAATAATGGCTCAGGGTTTGTTACACAAAGGGTTGGGTCGTTCATCTTTGGATGTGCAGGAATGAATGATCTGTTGCAGCTAAAAGCACTCGTTCCTATTTCGGCGCCACCCGACCCATGGCCATATGCAGTGCCAACCTACCCGAACCTTGCAATGTGCAGTTCAGCCATTTGTTGCGGGCCAGACTAGGCATAAGCTTTCTTGCATTCTTGCTTTTAGTGTTATCTTCCACCTAGTCGACTTGGAAACCTGGCATTGTTGGCTTAGGTTGTTGGCACGTGTAGATCAGGTATGGGAACGGGCTATTTTGTATGGGATTCTGATAGTAGCTTCTTTCTTGGATTGTAGCCTTATCATTGGCACGGCAACACATGATTGTACGTTAGCACTGTAAATTGTTGGCCAATACTTGGCTAGTCCTTTGTATTTCTCTGTGATACCAAATTCTTTTGTTTGCAGGTATTGTTTCTATATCAAATAGGGACGCTTGTACCCCTATTGATTATGAGCTAGGATCATGCTGGCATTATTTTGCCGTGTTTGCTCAACAATCCATTGAAGGTGCTATGAATTGTTCTAGGCTCCAGCTGTAGATGTGCCAATATATGCAAAGTAAGGGCAACCTTGGACCCTATCTCGTTAAGCCAACTATCAATTATGCATACGAGGCTGTTTCAACTACTACAAGCCGGAGCACAACCCTCTAATTTTCATCGTACGCTGTTACACTCATGTTTCAGAACCAATGGAACATACTGTTTACGTAACTTTTGGATCAAAGCTGGACGGCGACGAATACAACCAATTAATTGAGCCAATTTGCAACCAATTATTGCAACCAACTATTGCAACCGATGTGAATTGTATTCATTCCGTTTACTAAATCACCTAAATTTTTTGGAAATTAAGGAATACCCTGCTATAACATCACGCATTATTCATTCCTTGAACGTTCCTTTGAACAGTCTTCTTCTACGAACTAATCCATCCTCTCATACGAACATATTTATTTTATGAGTAGTTGATAATGCTAATTATACATGTCTAAATCAATTGTTATACCAACGGTGTATCTAATAATTTAGAACTCCCCCTTGTAATTCAAGTCATCTCTGGCCAAAACCTCTTCCAAAATACCTGCAGAGGCAGCCACCAAACCCAAGAATGGTCTGGAAGGGTCCAACACTTTGGACAAGTATTCAGGATGGTACTGAGTACCACAGAAGAACTTGTGGTCTTTCATCTCAATCATCTCCATCCGTTTCTCACTCTCGTCCTTTCCAATAAATTTCAACCCATTGTCCTCGATTCTATCAATGAGCAAAGGATTCACCTCGTATCTATGTCTATGTCTTTCGTAAACTGCATCTGCACCTCCGTACAACTTTCTCAACTTGCACCACTTACTGTCATCAACAAACTTGGTGGCATGGATACCTAATCTCATAGTTCCACCCAAGTTCACTTGATCAACATCAGGCATATACACAACCGATGCTGTGGACTCGTCAAGATCAGGATTGAACTCCATGGACGAAGATCCCTCAATGCCAATCACGTTACGAACAAACTCGATAACAGCAATTTGCAATCCCAAGCAAACTCCCAAGTAAGGAACATCATTTTCACGGGCATATCTTGCAGCAGCAATCATCCCTTCAATACCACGAGACCCGAATCCCCCTGGCACCAAAATACCATCGGCCTGACACACGTAATGCCAAGCTTTGTGGTACTCCGACAAATTCTGTTTCTTAGTGTCTTCTTCCAAATTGGTAGACTCGACCCATTCAATGTGCAATCTTCTGTTGCATCTCATTGATGCGTGCTCCAAGGACTTGATGACCGAAAGATAAGAGTCATGCAAGTGGGTGTATTTGCCCACCAATGCGATGGTGACAGTTTCAAAAGACTTGTCGTGGGAGCTTGTCAAGTGTCTCCATTTGCTTAACAATTGCTCGCCCTTAACAATGGCGTCTTGTGGCACTTCTCCAATGGTCAACTTCTTGGTCAAGTACTTCATCATTCTTTGTTGTTTCAACAACAATGGGACATGGTATGTGGAGTTAACGTCATGCACAGCAATCACCTGGTCAGGACCCACATGGCAAAACATTCCAATTTTCTCAATAGTGGTTACTTCCAACTCCTCTTGACATCTACAGGCAATCATATCAGGAGTCAACCCCAACGATCTCAAGTCCTTAATGGCAGCTTGTGTTGGTTTGGTCTTTTGTTCGCCGTGTATCACAGGAACCAACGACACGTGGATTAATGCAAAGTTGTCAACGCCAACCCTGAATTGAAATTGGCGCAAGGCTTCCACAAAGGGAGCACTCTCGATATCACCAACAGTACCACCCAATTCGATGATACACACCTCTGGCTCGAGGCCGGTGTCATCAACGGGGATCTTGGCCACTCTTTCAATCCAGTCTTGAATGGCGTTGGTAATGTGGGGCACAACTTGCACGGTTTTCCCCAAGTAATCACCCTTTCTTTCTCTCTCAATGACATGAGAGTAGATTTTCCCGGTGGTGATGTTGTGGTTACGCGTCAAGGTGATGTTCAAATACCGTTCGTAGTTACCCAAGTCCAAATCAACCTCCCCCCCATCATTCAAAACAAAACACTCCCCGTGTTCCAAGGGCGACATAGTCCCGGCGTCGATGTTCATGTATGGGTCGATTTTGATGGAAGTGACCCTCAACCCGAGAGTCTTGAAAAGCAACCCCGTGGACGAGGCCAAAACCCCCTTCCCGATACCAGAAATGACACCACCAGATACCACGACGTATTTCATTGCGACAGGTTTATTGCGAGAATGCTTGACGACTACACGACAGTTATTGTTGCTTGAAGCGATGTCACCACGATGAGGTTCAACCAATGTATATTCAAGTACACAAAGTTCCCTAAGTAGCTTTGCCCACTCAAATATGACTATTTAAGCGGGAAGAAAGAAACATCAGAACTGGCGATCAAGAGAGTGAGAAAAAATTTATGTTGGCTGGGGAGATGAGATGGTTGAGACGTGGTATATCAAAGTTGACTTCCTAATTGGGAAGTATCCCGCGCCTGTCTCGTTCATATGTACGCCAAGTTATACACCTTTGTTGCTTACAGGGAGATCCAGCAACAGGTACCTAGAATTGGCGGGTTTCCATCGGTGTTTGCCTATCTCGCTTATTTGCAAGTCTTTCTTCAGAGAAATCGATAGGATTGTTAAAGAAAGCGTGGCAGCTACATGTCCAGCCCTAGGCGAAATTGATGTGTCAAATGTCTATCATTGCCCTATCCATTATACGATTTTGACCCCGCCAATTTCGTTATTCTCGTTCATCAAGATTTGTGCCTTGCCGTTTTTGATTAGATAGTCTTTGACCACCTTGATCAAGAACGTTTCGTCCAAATTGCGGAGCGTATCTGGCAACGCCCCGTCTTCTGATTTTGTCAACTCGTAGATGGTCAAGATCGTCCCGAGTTGGCCAGTTTCGTCGACGTAGTTGTGCAACAACGTCCCCCATTCCACGATACTTCTCCAGTAGACAAACACTCCCAATTCCGGCTTTTTGGGATTAATGTACTCGGCTTTCTTGATCTTGTGGATTAGATGGGAGATGATCATGTTTTTGAATTCTGCATCCACAGCACGGTTGATGGACTTGTTTTCGAACACGGCAGGAAGCAGGCCCACACTATCTATCAATTGCGAGTGCTTCGCTATTCCCTCGGTGGTCATGGTTGTCACCTTGTAATATTCGCAATACTGGAGTATGATGTCACACCACGCCTGTAGTTGATTGGCCAAGATGGTGGCATTGGGTTGCTTCGTGTACAACGGGGGGAAGGAATGGATCTTGGGAAAGGTAAACTCTTGCTGGGTTGTCATGATTGGTGATGGCAAGAGCAATGGCTTTACACCGTGCGTTGATATTGGCACTTTGAGCCGCACCAAAATCGGTCGCCACGTTCAAGCCAAGCCAGTCAATGCTACATTGTCCCGTCTGGCAAGGGCGCCATCATCGTCGTTACGACCTTTATTCAAGGATAACCAAAACTAAAAATACATTCAAAGATTATAAATCGGGTGTTCCCAAAATGAGTTTATATTAACATCAACCATAAATATATTACCGGAATGAACGAGTACACTTAAGCTTCAGCTAATTCTCTCAAACGTCTGATGGTGGATCTGACGGTGGCAGCAGCGGCGGTAGAGACGGTGTAAGCACCACCAGCAACGGTCTTACGGCATGACTTACAAGACCAGATACCAGTAGCACCTCTTTGCACGGTTCTCTTACCACAGAAGGAACAGTCGTACTTGGCGTGTTGTTGAACTTCCATCTTCTTGGTTTGTCTTCTCAAGGAAGAACCATATCTGACACCGAATTTACCGGTGATTCCAACCTTCTTTGTTCTCTTGGTCCTGATATAGTTAGTATTTTGATCGAGGGGAGTTCTGGGATCAAGTCTTCAACAGGTAACTCACATCGATTGATTGTGAGGTGTTTGCACCTTCATTCGAATCATTGATGACGCTCTTCATTCATGGCATTTATGGTTATTGTTATACAACTTCTGGTATCAAGGATCTCTGCGCTTGGACGACCTTGGATTGCGGTCTGTTCAGGATTTTCAAAGAATTCAATGCATTGTGAAAGTTGATTTCTGCATCATGCTGGTCATAATCGATCTATTCTCCCTAATTTGACACTTGGCAACCCATTTGCTATCTTATATCTCGCTAACATACATTTTCTATACTGTTTCTATGGTAGTTAAAGGAACCTGAAAATTGGACTTTGAAAAACCTCGTTTCAAATTTTTTTCAGTGAGCACTCTGCAAGCATTCTCAGCTGGTGTTTCCATGCAGGACAGCCCCTCATACATTATTTTGGTAGTAGTGCGCAAGGACAAGTTGGTTGGGACAGTAGAGTGCTCAGAAAAAACGTGTCACGATTTTATTTGAGATCATAGGGCTTGTACCCTTTCTCATGCATATACCGTAACGGTAACGTAGGACTAATCTCCGTCTCCAATTTCAACTGCATTTCATCATGGACTACCATTTCAACTAGCATCTACCTTATATTTAAGGCAACGACACTTGATAAATGCCCTTATTTCATTGCGACATGTGTCTCTGGATGAACTAGTGATCTGATTATCAGGGTTATAGTTGGAATTTTGCAACCATTTTCTTCAATGATGATGTGCGTCGATGGCCAACATTATCACAAAGCATGGCTCCACGTTTTGGTTAGCCAAGTAGAATTAGTAGAAAGCACCCATCAACTTCGTAGTAAAATGTGAAATTAGGGCTTTATAACGTTTGAAACATTCAACGCCTGGCAATTAACTGGCCGGTAGGCCTATCTTCGCTAAGGTAGTCGAATGTTGGCTCTTTCCATTTGCTAGTCCACTTATGACCTAGGATATTCCAGAGTAAAGAAATTTACGTCGCAAGTACATTTTGTAAACTACTTGCGTGGACATTTTGCCTCGTATAATCTCAACATAGCAGTGCCTTTAATGATTATATGATGCATGTATCAGTCAACAAGTTACCATAATATTGGCTTCAACTAGTGAAAACTTATCATAAAGCTTCCATGTTACCTTACGCCAGTCTAATAACCTGTACCATTCACCAATTGAAACTCAACTTAACGAAGAGTAAGTTATATATTGATAGTAAGAACAAATGCTAAACTTGAATTTACGATGTGCTTCTCGGGAAAAGATCAACTTCTTCCATTTCAACATCTTCATCTTCATTAATTATGGGGATGGTCTGGTCGCCACTAGGGAAAACCGCCGATTGGTCTATTTGGGGAGCATTTTGAGGGTTGATGGGTCGGGCCACTTGAGGGGGTTGTTGTTGCTGCCGTTGCAGTTGCTGTTCTTGCATTCGCATCCATTCTTGTGTTTGACGGCGCATTTCCTCTCGCTGTTGAATCATGTTTCTTTCGGTTAGCCGTTGCTGGTGATGGTTTCTGATCAATCGCTGAAAATGATCTCTCATTTCTTCTGGTCCCATAAATCCCTCATTTAATTCTCGAAATATTTCTCGATTGATTTGGTGCATTTCGGGATTGGGTAAATCGCCTTCGTTATCATCGCCTGTATCGTCATCGTTGGCGTTGTTGGTGTTTTGAGGAGCATTTTCCATATTTTGTGGAAACCTCAAACCTCCTCTCTCCCAAAGTCTTCTCTCGTCATCATATATTACCAAATCGCCATTCAACTGTCTTCTTCGGCGCTCCTGAAACAAGGTTTGAATATCACCTTGCTCAATTTGTATTGTGTTTTCCTCCATGATTTGATTCAAGTAATTTCTCAACTGATTGACTCCGTGGCCACTAAACACGCAAAACAAACTCTTTTGATGCTCGTTGAAATCTGGTGGTGGGTCCCGGCAATACTGAGTGAACTCTCTTCTTAAAAAAGCAGATATCCCCGTCAAGGATAAATGAGTTAATTTTGGACAGCTCATGAGCAATAAATAGATAGGACCAACCGACAAATTTGTGCAATAAGATAAATGGACTCTTTCTAAGCAGTCTTGTTCGCCACGACGTCTTACCAATTCCAAAATCCCCGTGTCGGTAATCATTGAGCATTTCACCAAGCCTATTCTTCTCAATTTCGGGAGAGTGGCTAATTCCACCAATGTCCAGTCCGTCAATTGGGAACAACATGCCAAATCTATGTACTGTATCCTATGACAGTATCGTACTAAAGAAGATACTCCATAATCGGTGATCATGCCACAATGGCCCAAATGAATGTAATGTAAACTTTTACCCAATTGGCTCAAGGCTCGAAGGGAGGCGTCGGTGATTTGCATACATTTCGATAACACCACATTTCGGAGCCTAGGCGCACACATTACCAATTTTTCCACCAATTTATCCGTGATTGCGTTGCAACCTGTGATATCAATAATTCTCAATTTCTCAAGATAAAACCCTTCTGGTAACAATTCAAACAAGTTATCAGTTATTCCTGGAGCATTGCTGATTCTAAACTCTCGCAATTGCGATAACTCAAGGAAGATTTTCTTCAAGTACTTATCGGTTACATTTTCGCAACCATGAAGATCAATTTCCACCAACGATTTGCAATTGTGATACATCACCAAGATACAGTCATCGGTGATGTTATTACTGGAGTTGAACTTGACGCGTTTCAACATCGGACATGATTTCAACAACTTTATGATGGCAGCTTCGGAGACAGTGCCACAACCAGGAGCGTAGAGGCCTTGTAGACGGACACAATTGTCAGCCAATGCATTTATTATATCGTCGTGGATATCAATGACCCCTGTTAAATCGATTGATTGTAATCGTTCGCAATTCTGTAATACTTGGGTGATGGGTTTGCGAGATAATTTGGCGCAATTCACCAATGTGAGTCTTTCCAACTTGGGACATCCAATAAACAACTGCAACAATTTATCATCCACCAACTTGGTCATAAACGACAAATTCAACCTTTTTATGTATTGTCTATAGTCCCAGTATGTCTGGCTCCTTGGTATCTCCATCACTTGTTTTATCTTTTTAAATGAGCTATCGTTTTGCATGTTTGGGCGAAACCACAATATTTCGATGATTATATCGGCAAATTCTTTGCATACTGATAATAAAGAGTACAAGTCTTTTCTGTCCAAGTGATGGAAAATCTGCAACAAGATCTCAGTGGGTAATCGAAGCAATGAATTTGGCGCCACCTCGTGGATAGAGGTGGAGGCACCGCCTTGTCCGCTGGTGGACGATATTCTTCGTTTTGATATGAGCGATTCACGCAATTCCTGGTAATCATTGTACTCATTGTCCATGGAGAACTCGCCATCATTGTTGTAAGGGTGGTGGTGGTGGTGGTGGTGGTGGTGCAGGCGAGTATTGTAGGAGCCAGACCGGTGTATGCTGGTGTCGCGGTTGGTCAGTCTGACTTCGCTGCCCGACAACTCCTCGATGCTATTTGGAGAACTCATGGCTAATCAAACCGTAGCAGAAAGGAAGCAACTCGGTGAACCGTCCGATGAAAAGTACACTCTGGGGGCGAATGCTCACGAATAAAGCAGCAAGACAAACAATTAATGGACGAGGGCGGAAATGAACGTATAGATGTCAACAAAAGGGAGGGCGATAGCACAAGCTTCTACGGGGTAATCGAAGGTGCCAAAGCCAAAGGATACCCGTGCAATGGTGTTGATCGACGGGATAACAACCAACAATGTCGTGTTGGCCAAAGGGAGCACAATGCGGCTATCAATGACACCCGCAAACACAGCAAGTGGGGCGGTGAGGGGGGGATGCAGAACCGTGAGATGGCGAGAGGTTGCACAAACAACTCTCAAATGATACCAGATCGATGGTGTCGATTGAACCCTGAGCGTCGCAACGATGCTGCACACGTGAACGTTGCCGGAGTGGATTGGTGGAACAAATTGGTTGTGGATTTGTACCAGGCGATTTCTTGATTTAGGAAATCCTGGGGTATATGCAGGACGCACACATCAGTGGCTACTTTCGATTTGTAAGCTTAGGAATGGCAATGGAACCGGGGCAGGCGGTGCTGGAGGGTGGGTGGATGATGGGGGGTGTAATCAGGGGGTGCAAAGCAGATCGTTGGAGCATCTGATTGTACTGAGTTTGTGGTTGTATGGTTTGGTTGTGGTGATATGTGTTGCCTGAACGGATATGGTGTGGCTGAGCGGATATGGTGTAGGAGTGCGGATATGGTATAGCTGCGCAGATGTGGGTAGCTAGGGATATGGTAGCGGATATGTGGCAGCGGATATATGGTGTAGATGAGGTGGTATGGAGCTGGTGTGCAGCGTCTTGAGCTCAGGGGATTGTAGCGGCCATTATGGATGGCGGGTGGGACTGTTCGTGATCAGGTGTAGGGTTCTCACTTGTAGGTCCTTCGTGATGGAAACAGCTTTGGTTCTTCTGTGTGTGGTTGGATGTATGGATGCAAGTATGTGCTGAGAACCACAGACGCAGCAATGCAAGCAAGCTCCCGTTGGAGACCCTTACGCCGTCGTGATGCGACAGCTGGAGGCAGATATTTAATGGATGTATCACCAGACGTTCTCGTGGAGAACCAAAACGCCTACAAGAAGGTCAACAGATACAATGGCATTGCCATGCCTGAACGAGATGCAATTGCCGTCTTCAGCATTTGGAGGTAATAGATGATAGATGTAGTTGAACCGTCGAGTTTTTGCAACCAATCTATTTACCCTCAAATTCGCACAATACTTGCCAAGATGACCGTAGTCTTCGGAGCAGAACCAACCCGTTCCGATCAACTCTACTCCAAATTACCTACATACCGCTTTAACTTTAACACAGGACATTCGAGTCCGACGATCAGATAAGCCTGTTGCCAATGCGGCAAACGCTGGTCCCGATCAGATAAGTCCTAAGCCTCTTACTACAAATAGTTGACTTGACTTTTACCATTTCCAGTCATCCTCAGCCCCACAACCTTACAGCATCTCACCCCTCTCACCCTCTCACCCTCACAAACCGCTTTTAACCGATTCGTTCTCTCCTTCTGTCCTTTTCTATCCCCATCCACGTATGGCTTGGCTCCGTGCAACATTTCCGTTTTGGGTAATGGAGACATTTTTCCGCCCAGCCAGAAGGGTCCACCATCATCACCACCACCACCAACACCACCACCCGCCGCAATCCACGTACCATGAAGGACTTGCAGAGATGTGTTGCGGAGTTCACGCAAGCGGTGGCCACCAAAAACAGCGTGCTCTTGAGACAATGTATAAGTCTTAGCCGTAGTGACCATGCCCGCCTCCCCCCACCATCTGAGTTTGATATGTACCTGGTGCCGGAGAAGTTCCAGCCTGTGCTCGTTGCGCACTTGCAATTGATGAAAACGGTGTATGTGGAAAAGAAGGTGAACGAGTCGTTTGAGAAGGCGAACGAAATGGTGCTTTGTTTGGTGCGGGCGGGGGAGACCCAGACCAATTGGATCAACCACGCGGTGATCACGGCGTTCAAGGAGTTGTTTTCGTTGTACAAGGTGAAGCAGGACAGCTTTCCCGATGACATGAGTGATTTGGAGTATGCGTCGGTGGAGGAGAGCGAGCTGGCCACAGACAGGGTGTCGCCGCTTGTGCGGTTGGCCGACACCATCAACAAGGGATTCAAGTTGGCCCTCAATGACAAGAACCCCGAGTTGAGGTTGAGCAAGCGCACCGACGTGTACTTCTTCTTGGCCAACTTGGTCAAGACGTACTTTAAGCTCAACAAGTTGGAGTTGGCCAAGTCTGTCAAGAAGGCATTGACGGGCACGCGGTCGCCGTTGCCAGACATGCGGAGCTCGGTGTCCAACAAGCAGTATTCTACAGTGTACTTGTACTATGCGGCGCTCATGTCGTTGGACGACGAGGATTATCTTGCCAGCGAGAAGCAGTTGATGCAGGCGTTGGACATTATGGCTGACTACGGACGGGGCACCAGCAAGCAGGCGCGGCAGATACTCACCATTCTTATTCCTCTCCAGTTGCGTAACCACGGCAAGCTCCCGCCAAAACAGGTGTGGGACAAGTACCGGGAGTTGGCAGTGATGTATCGAGACAATGTGTTTTTGGCGATTCGCCAGGGCAACCTTGCCAAGTTTGACGAGGCAATGGCCAAGTTCCAGGTTGTGTTTCTCAAGAACCACTTGAACGTGTTGGTGGAGCGGTTGCGGCAGATGTGTCAATTGATGTTGATCAAAAAGACCCAGAAGTATCTGCCCAAGCATGAGGGCAAGCACCATCTTGTGCCCACGAGCGCGTTCCAGCTTGCATTTGAGTATTCAACCTACAACGAGGACGGGGATGTTGGGTTTGACTTTGGCAACGACCATGTCTACAACATCAGTGCGGACGAGGTGGAGTGTGTGATTGCCAACCTCATACTCGCGGGGCGGATCAAGGGGTACATTGCCCATCTGCGGCGGGCGATTGTGTTTTCACGCAATGTGATGTTTCCGCCTTTGCAGTAGAGAGCCAATGGGTAGTGCAAGGGGAGGCAAGATTAAGGAAACGGTTAAGGGTTTTACAAGGAAGCAAGGTTAATGGAGCTAGAGTTAGGAAGCAAGAGTTAGGCAAGCAAGAGCTAAACAAGCATGAGTTAAGAAGCACCACGGAAACAAGGCTAAAGAATAAGGCTAAGATGTTGGACTGAGGCAGCAAGCTAAATGTTGGGCTAGAGGTAAAAATGGCAAGAGGTGTTGCAAGGGCTAAACAGCGTTGCACCGTGGATACTGGACGTCGCAGGAGGCAAGACTGCAACCACATTGGTCCAGACCCGTCGTCCCAGGCAGCTCCACCTTCCAGGCGACATAGCGACGCATAGCGACGCGGTGCCGGACATGCAACCGCGTGCAAGATCACGTGGGACCATGGGCAGCGTGCGTAGCCATAGCCAGATTGTGCCACCGTAGCGCGCGAACGACTTCCGGTCGTGGCCCCCGGAAGCGCGCGAATTTGTCGGCCAATGTCGCGCTGGCGAGAATAGGAGTCGCTGCGAGCAGCCCAACCACCCTCCCCCACAACGGTGGCCCCGCGTGCAGCGACGCCGTGGCCGGTGCCCGGGAGACCGCAAGCCCGGTCCCGTGACCCCGATCCCACCAACACACGACCGCGCGCACGTGATGTGCCCTTTTTCCGCCCCAACCTCCGCGACAAATGTCGCGCCGACATCGCCCTTTGTGCCCATATCCGTGCTGCGGGTCCACGCTGGAGGCCTCACAAACAATCCAGTGAAAATTCCACGCAAACCCCAACCATCTTCCCCCCCTCCATCCCAGTGCTAGTGGTGTGGTGCGTGTCCTGTCCATTCCCGCGGCCCACGACCTTTGATTGCTGCCTTTGGGCGTCCACATTGCCGTTTGTCCCCCATCCGCGGCCACCGCTCGCCGTTGCCCGTCCATGATCCCCACCGCCGTCCCGACGTCGCCGACCGGAGCCCCAGCCTCGCCAGGCCATCCTCGCGCCCGCGCCCGCGCCGACACCTTGCCGGCGTCCTTCCTCGACACCCCGCACTCGCGGGGGGCCGCGTCGTTGTCGAGCTCCCCCCTCGCCGTGTACCACCCCCACGATGGCCAGGCGGGGCCGGCCGACGCCATCTCCCTCACGTTGTCGCCGTCGCCAGGGTCCCACGCCATCGACATCCCCGCGGCGCCCCTCGCCCTGGCGTCGTTGCACCCGCACGGCGGCCGCAGAATGCGCTCGGGGTCCCTCTTGTCCACCTCCTCCATCTGGAACGACGACTCTCCTTCGGCTGCGGGATCGTCCCACCCCGGGTCCGCCCGCGTCGATGCCGCCAGCTTGCACTCGTTGGACGCAGCCAGCGCCTCGGGGTCGGCGTTTCTTAGTCCGTTATTGGCGGCCCAGAACCCCCCCGTCATGCCTTCCTCGCTCGGGCCCTTGGGCCAGACCTTCCTCGGCCACCCCTCCATGTCCCACACCCCTCTTAACCAGACATCCATCAATCCCACGTCGTTGACCCAGTCCTCCCACAACCAGACCTCGATAAACCAGAACCCCTTGAACCAGTCGTCGACGTCCGCATCCTCGCTCCAACCCTCCCTCGCCGCCGCCGCCGCCCTCAACACCAGAAACAGGTCCTACACCGCCACCGCCGCCATCCCCAACGTCACCATCAACCAGGCCGACTCGTTCGCCCCCAGCGACCCTTATGCCACCTCCTCCCACCTCCCGGCAAACAGGGTGTCCAATTCCCCCTTTGTGTCGGTGTCCAACAAAACCAACGACATGAACTTTTTGCTCGACAACTTGATGCTCAACATGAACAACCCGTCCTCGGCCCCGCGCCACCGGTCCCAGACGTATTCCGGTGCCACCCCCACCATTCCTGAAGCGTCGTTGCACCTGCTGGTTTTGTCCAACTCGGTGCTCACACAAAGACAGGCCCAGCCACAACAATGCCCCCCTCACCAGGGGTTTCCTAATCAGTTGATGATGCCCGATGCTTCCCAATTTGGTGCCGCACCGGTGGGGGACCAGCCTCTTTTGCAGGATGACTACGATTTGGGCCTGTTGGTCATCACCACTAACTTTGACACTCCAAACTTGGGCCCTACTGAGTACATATTGTTTGACAATTTGCCGTTGTTTGTCGACGCCATGCGCTTGTACTCCATCTTGAACAGCTCCTTGGGTAACCAGCGCTCGTTGGGCGGTGTTCGCTCCATCAGGCTCACCACCACATCAACGTCAAAGTTGGCTTTAGTGGAGTGCTCCAGTGTCGACATTGCCATGACCTTGAAAGCCAGTTTCAACCATTTAGAGATTGTTCCCGGGATCATCCTCTACGTTGCATTTGCCAAGCTCAATGACTTGGCCGGGTTGGCTCCGGAGCCAGCACCAGGTCTGGTCATGAACACCAGCGCCACCTCCCACGCCATGGCCAATGGTCCCGCTACTAACTGCAACAAAGCCGTGGTTGTAGCTGACAATGGTAAACCACCGCCAACCGACCTCTCCGCCATTCAGGATGGCCTCTTGCAATCGATCCAGATACTTTCCACCAAGTCTAATGTGGTTGACTTTCGCAAAATTGTCTCCATCATTAACAAATCCAGAAATTACAATAATGACAATTACCAGAGCAACTTTGGACCCTTGCCCGACCCCATCCCTTTGAGACAATTTGACTCTCCCAAGTTGAGAGAGTTGAGGAAAATACTCGAAAACAATGAAAATGCCCTCGGGACAAAACCGGCAAATACAACCTCCCGTCAACAGCAGACTTGCAATGGCTCGGATCAAGACGATGGCTCCGGCACCGAAAGAATTATGAACCAGTTGGAATTGGAAGAGTTGTGCTTGGCCATGTTGGATGAATTGCCCGAATTGTGCTACGACTATCTTGGAAACACCATTGTTCAAAAGTTATTCGCCTTGGTGGAGTCTCCATTGATCAAGTTGATAATGGTGAAGGAAATTGCGCCTTACTTGACCCAATTGAGCATCCACAAGAATGGTACTTGGGCGATCCAAAAGATTATCAACCTTAGCCACGACCACTATCAACAAATGTCGTTGATTGGCGCCAGTTTGAAACCGTATGCCGTGAAATTATTCAATGACCAATTTGGTAATTACGTGATTCAAGGATGTATCCGCTTTAAATCGCCATTCAATGACTTTGTGTTTGAGGCTATGCTCGACAACTTTTTGGAGATAAGTTTTGGAAGATTTGGGGCCAGATGCATTCGTACCATTTTGGAGACCGCCAATGAAAGTAACTTTGTCTCGAATGAGCAGGTAGTGATGGTTGCGGGATTGATTGTGGAGTATTGCAATGAGTTGGCGGTGAACAACAATGGATCTTTGCTCATCACTTGGTTTTTGGACACTTTTAATGACAAGGGAGCCGCCATTGATGACAGGTATGAATTGTTGACGGAGCGGTTTTTGCCAAACTTGGGCAAATTGTGCACCCATAAGTTGGCCAACTTGACGATTTTGAAGATTTTGAATAATCGATCCGATGCCAGACTGAAGCAGGTGATTATGGACACCATATTTGGCAAATTTTCCGATAATGACCATGACGACGAACACGAAGTGAAGCAAGCATCGCGGCTTTTGGAGCTCATCTTGAGTGAAAACAATGACCATTCAGCAGGACCCTTGTTTATTTATAAGATTCTCTCCAATTCCATCTTGTTGACTGACAATGACGGATACCATGTGGGGATAATACGAAACAATCGATACCAACAATTTATTGTGGGGCAGATTCGCCGGATTCTATTGGAAATGAATATCAGCAACTTCCAGCCTTACAAGAAGTTGATGGATGAAGTTGGGTTATCCAGTGGTAGGTTGAACCGATCGTTGTCGATGACAGGAGGCAGACGAAACAAAAGAAACAATAAGGGAAACAATGGGCATGCAAACGGAGGAGGAGGTTCCAAGCACAATGATGCCAATGGTTTGGCAAGCTCTGTTGGTTACGGCAATCAGCAGCAGTATTATATGCCACAGACGTATCCCACGCAAGTGTATAATCAAGAACCGGTTCCACCTCCCCCACAGCAAGGTCCAGGTCCATACCAGATGATGATGCCTCCTCTGGGATACCAGCAGCAAATGATGCAGCCAGGTGGACAACCACAGTTTCTGACACAGCAACAGCAACCCATGATGAAGTACAGCCCCATGCCTGCCCAGCAGCAGATTCTCCAGCAGCAACAGGATTTGGCAGTAATGCAGCAGTTGGAGCAGTTATCGTTGAGCTCAGCGGCATTGGGGTACAACAGCAATCCGGGGACTCCCACCGTTTCCAGTCACAAGAACCTGTTTATTAATTAAAGGATGAGCAGAGGGTGCGAGATGGCCAATTGTTTGAATTTAGCACATTGTTTGTATTTATGAGAAGTTGCCATACGACGGAGTTGATGATGCTGCTATTCTTTTTCCTTGCATACCTTGTATAAAGCAAATTGCCAGTCTACGGGCTGTTTCAGACTAAGTTATTTCATTTGATCATACATTTAGCCAGTAATGTTTAATATATAATTCATAATGACACATGATTACTCATGCCGGAAGTAGGTTTGGATGCTGTGGAAGTAATAGTGTCGTTTTTGTGCCCGTATTTGCAGGGGTAACTTCACAAGGCTACCAAAGCATAGTTCTAAAAGCACATTAATAATCTATGGATATATGTGCGCTACCATGTATATGCCCCACGAACCCTTACATTTGCCTAACATTTGTCCTTACACTTGATACCACAACATGCTCTACTCCCTTTCAAAACGCTCCCATATCTACCAACCAACACCAGTAAGCCATCAGTAGCCAGTATACTGTACCCCACCATGATCCTGGCGCTACCACATACATACCCCACATGGTAGCCGGTTTACGTGCACGTGACTCTCCCCTAGTGAAAAATTTTCCAGCCAGTTACTACTCCACCACCGCCATCGCCACCAGCTTGATCAATTCCTCCGTCCAAAGCCAATAAACCCGGTTCCCCGCATTCCCAGAAGACAACTCCGACCATGTCGTTCATAAATATCTGTCGTGACAACACCGATCCGTTCTACCGGTACAAGATGCCCCCCATCCAGTCCAAGACGGAAGGGCGAGGAAACGGGATCAAGACCGCCATCGTCAACTTGAGCGAGGTGGCACGTGCGTTGAACCGTCCTCCCTCGTACTTGGTCAAGTTCTTTGGTTACGAATTGGGGGCCCAGACCCAGATTGACCGGTTTTTGGTCAACGGGGCCCACGACACCAGCGAATTGCAGGACTCCTTGGACGGTTTCATCAACAAGTTTGTCTTGTGTGGCTCCTGCCGCAACCCGGAGACCGAGATCCTGTTGAAGGGCAAGGACAGCTTGCAGCGAGACTGTAAGGCGTGCGGGAAAGTCACCGCCATCGACCCCAAGCACAAGTTGTACTCCTACATTGTCAAGAACCCTCCCGACAACAAGAAGGGCAAGAAGTCGGCCACCGCCACCGCCAACGTGGTGGGTGGGGGTAAGTCCATCTCCGACATTGTCTCGGGCAAGCCCCAGGGCGCCGATGAGGACGCCGACGGTGACGACGACGACGACGACATACTAGCCAAGAAGATCAATGCCGAGGCGGCCCAGTTGCAGGAGGTGGAGGTCCAGGACGACGAGTGGGCAGTGGACATGTCGCAGGAGGCCATTGCCGCCCGTGCCCGTGAGTTGGAAGGGTTGTCGTTGACCGAGAACAAGTTTGACCAGTTTGGCGAGTGGTTGTTGCTGCAGACCCTGGACTCCAAGGACAGCTTGCCCTCCGATGTTGAGATCTACAAGAAGATTGTCGAGTTGGACATTGCCGACCGTCCCGAAACCGTGCAAGTGTTGGCACAGGTGTTGTTTGACGAGGACATAATAAACCAGATTGAGCCCCACTCGGGGTTGTTGGCCAAGTTGGTCAACGGAGATGAGGAGTTTGAGAAGGCATTATTGGGGGGGTTGGAGAGATTCATTGGTTTGGACAAGCCCGCCTTGATTGCCAAGGTGCCTTCCATCTTGCTTGCCTTCTACAACAAGGACTTGTTGAGTGAGGAGGTGATTATCTCGTGGGGTAGCAAGGTTTCCAAGAAGTACGTGCCCAAGGATGTGTCCAAGAAGGTGAGAAAGGCTGCCAAGCCGTTTGTGAAGTGGTTGGAAGAGGCTGAGGAGGAAAGTGACGAAGAGTAGGTGTGACATTGCGCCACGTTACAAGATTCGAATGCAAGACGTCACCATGAGAATTGCTACATGAAAGTTGATATAGCAAAAAGACTATGTTTGCAAATTTCAAAACTGTCACTACTCAAGGGTTAGATTGCACGAAGGAACCACTCCATGGAGAACACATTTGCCCACTAAAGATACATTTGCTAGCTACAACAATCAGCCGTACCTATATAGCTATTGTTATTGTACACCCATTCTGTAGATTATTACGTAAATATATACAACCGGAAACTGGAAACATCATGGCTGCTCCCCTGTCTTTGCCCACCTCGTAGACTACTTTGGTGGAGGAGGAGGTGGTGGGGGCTGTCCAGGAAAGTTGAACTGCGGGAAATTGGCCACATTGTTGCCGCCACTTGCACCTCCATTCCCACTGAAGTTGGGCATGGCGAAGTTTGGAGGCATCCCGGGGGGCATTCCCGGGGGCATCATCCCCATGGGAGGCATTCCGGGAGGCATCATCCCCATAGGGGGCATCCCTGGAGGCATGGGAGGAGGCGATCCGCTGGCCCCGCCCACTCCCGCGCCCTCCATTATACTGGCCATGACCTTCTGCGGGTTGAACTCCCCACGGGTGCTATCTTGCTTGTGGCAATACGCCGTCCACGTGAACTCATCGAACCCGTAGTTGAAGTAGTCCGATATGTCGGCCCCCGGGGCTCGCCAGGGCTTTTCCTTCAATAATTGCAAGTCCAACTGTATCACGGGCTTGCCCTCGTACTCGGCCACGGCGTTGACGTCTATGGTGGATTTGTTTTCCGTTTGGTCCTTGGCGACGATGGTGGTGGTTGTTTTGGACTCGCCGACGCCGTCGGGGGCCTCAGCGCCGGTATCGGGGGCGGGCGCGGCCGGCACCGCAGCGGGGGTGTCCCCTATTATGATGTCGATGTCTTCATCGGACTCGTCGGAGCCTTCGTCGTCATCGTCGTTGTCTTCCTCGATGGCAGTGTGGTTGGAGCCCGCCGGGGCTTGCTTGGCGTCGTGGCCGGCTTCCGGGCGCTCTTGTGGCTGTTTTGAGGTGTTGGTCACCTGACCGTCGTCGTCGGATCCGTAGAGAAACGCATCCTCGTCGTCAGAGTTGGCCATGTTGTCGTTATGTGGTTGCCATTGACAAGGAAACAGTGGTGGAGGATGTTGTGAATAATGGCAGAAGTGCGACATTGGGGCGCGACATTTCTGGGGATTGTTGCAGAAAATGTCGCATTTTGCAGCTATGTCGACGGGTACGGCAAATGAAGCAAGTCCTGGTCTGGTGATGCTTAGCGATACTTTGAATAGCAAAATGTGCCTTGGAAGTCGTATAGAAGACTCAGTATATAAGCTCGACTCCTTTTTGTTTGTGTTTCATGGATTCATTTACTGAAAAGAAACTGATCGACACAATATAATAGACAATCTGACATTTACCATCGCTGTCCCCAACCATAACCCTTACCTCCAAGCAGTTGGTGATTCACCTAGGTCTTCGATTCCCCTTGATCGTCGTCGTCTCTTCGCTTTCTACAAGATTCCCAATAAATATCTTTTACTTATTAGATCAATATAATACAAATTAACATTAAAATATCCGTCTTGTCGTCTGACTCTTTTGCGCCTCATTAACGGCTATTTGGTCCATCATCAATTTGACCCAAGGTTGACGACGGAACCGGTTGCGGTAGACAATCTGCTCCAATATATCCACCCAATCTTTCTTCTCCTGCTTATTAGAGGCCCCAAAATCAATAATCTCCCCGTTGGCAAACCGAATCTTGAATGCATGGTCCAAAAGAAGCACGTCACTAAAGTTTCGATAGTTGTTCGATGAATTGTGGATATTCTCTTTATCCACATATATCACATCCACAACTTTAGTCAAGTTGATCTTGGCCCGAGTCTTGTGGGAAAACTCACTGTGAGCAATCAAGGATGTACCTTGCAACTTAAAGAACCGCCGCTTCCAGATATCACAATCTCCACCTTCTTGATGCAAGTATCCCTCATACGTGGTATTCAATTCTTGTCCAAGCTCATTGACGCTCTCATAAGCGGATCTTATGCTTGTGGGAAGAATCTCGTGGCCATCACTACGAGGCACAAAAAGCATCTTGACCTCGAGCTGGGCAATTTTATATGGCTTGCACCTCACTGGTTGGTTGTTTGCACCCATGGTAGTCTCCCACTCATTGAAACAGTTCAAATCAAAGCATTGTGCCTGTCCTGTAACCTTGTCCTCAAACTGGTCCAAGTCAATGTAGCAACGAGCAAACGATCCATCTTGTGCAAATTTGTTTCCCCAGCTATCCTTGGCTTCCACGGGAACAAACTTAGTGGTTGTTATAATATCTTTCGATCCAAATAATCTACTGAACCGATTTCTCGATTTGACAACTTTTCTCTCCTTCACCTCTACGAGCCTTCCTCTGGGTTTTTCATAGTTGGCCTTCATTGTCAAAATAAATTGCAAAGACTCGCCAACAGTGAGTTCAAACTCTTTACCAATAATAATCTTGTTCGAATCCAAACTGTAGTCGGGAGTTTTGATGCAATGGACTCCATTGTCCAAGGTTACGGAAAAGTTGGTGTTATGGTCTCGGATACCAGGCAAGTCAATGTTCTTGATTCCAATAATTCTAAAGAACAATTTACCCCTTTCTTGTAATGCGACATCGGGAAATTCGTCATCAATAACTTTTGGTTTCGATTGTGTTGTGACTCCCACATCGTGTCCTGACGACTGAGTGTTGTCAGTGTAGGTTGACGACACAGAAACAGTGATCGGTTTGTTCTGGGTATTCTCCTCATCAATTTCTTTCTTTGGAGACTCGCGAACTTTGGTATTCAATAGTTCATCACCACTAAAAACATGTTGTGGATTGTGTGACCTGGCTTTAGCTGGGGATTCAAGTTCTACACCAGTAACCAATCCATTTATCTTCACCAATTTTACAGGAGAGCCAATTTTGATAGGACTCTTCTTCTCTTTCTTTGGTGTGCTTGGTTCTTGAGTGACAATTAATGCTGGAGGTTCCACTTGCTCATTGATTGGTTGATGAGAAAGCTCCTCAAGGGTACTTTCATCCTTGACGACATCTTCATCTTCATCAGCTTTGGCAATTTCACCCAGATTGGTTATACTTGTGTTGTTTTCAAGCTCATCTCCCTCGGTGATAGCTGATGAGGGTGTAAATGTCTTATGAGGGGAGCTTATCAATTCAAAATCAGGTTCGGGAAGTGTCGATACTGTTGAAACTGTCTTGTTATGGATCATCGAATTTGTTCTTGAAGGACCTTGCGATCCCACACCCACAAATTCCGGCTTTACAGGGAAGAAAGCTTCCACCGATTCATTGAACAACTGGTCTTTCGACAAGAGTGGCTTAGGACTCTTTCTCAACTCGTTAGCCAAGTACGAAATTGGGCCTTGACTATAATCACGATCACCAAATGAGTCTTCAGTTCTTGTTTGCACTGGACTGTATTCCATGGTAATGTCATGAAGGGAAGCTTGTTGTTGTAACTCATCATACTTGTCTTCAGGTTCGTTGATTACGCTGTTCTTTTTGGGTTTCTGACCCACAAGTTTCACCCGCGAGAATTCTTCTTGGGTAATCACTCGTTTGGTACTCAAAATACGTTTGACGTCATCTCGGTCCATACTTGGCAATGTCCTCATACCTTCTCCCTTGATGGTGGGTGGTCTTTGAAGCACATCCTCAAATATTTCATCATATTTATCTCTTGGGGATAAAATAGAATTAGTTCGCTTAATTTCAAAAGTGGGGACCCTAAATCTAGACCGCTTTGTTTGTTGGCGTTCTTGCTCTTGAATTCGAGAAGGTGCTAGCGTAGTGGTTCGTTCATGAGATGATGTATTTCTCTTTGCTTCTCTCATTGCACTATAAGACATGGGTTGAGGTGGATCAACAATATTGGGATCATTGTCTATATTAGACAAAACATTCTTTGTTGACAATGGGGTGAAACTGTTTCTATTACCTGGAATATTGGAATAATTTGCAACTGAAGTGTTTGTGAACTTTAAACTGGCAAATCCAGAATCTTCAGACAATTCAGGCAAGAATCCCGATACATGCAAGTCTTCAAATTCAGGGCTGACCACCCTTCTCGACGTAACATTTACTTCTTTAAACTTCTTTGGTTGCAATGATGCAGGAATCTTGACTTTATCGCTGGTGAAGTTGGTGGAAACTGATGTGTAGTCTTCGGTCTTTTTGGTAGGAACTCTATGCATGCTCTGCTTCTTTTCCTTCTCCTGGGTATGCCATATACTAATATAATTTGTGGGCTTTTTGTCAACCTCGTGTTCTGCTGATAATGACTCTTCAAAACTATTTGACATTGAGTGAAACGTTTTCGTAATGTCTTCAAATGATGAATAGTTCAAGGTCTCCACAGGAGGCAACGTTATTTCTTCAGGAGGAGCAATGTTTGATGAATTTGCCAATACATTCTCCGGATCGGAAGCATGGTCTGCGGTTTCGTCAGCAGTGTTTTCTGGTACAGCTTCAACTCCCGTTTCCTTTACTGTATTGGTTACAACCAAGGAGGGTTTGGTCTTGTTTCTAGTAGCTTCCACTGCACGGTCTATTCTTGGAGGAGCCAATGTTTTGGAGGATGGGTCTTCGCTGGCGTCTCTAAAGCTGGAATTGCTAGAATTGGAAAAGTTATCATCGTCTTCAGATCCGTTAAATCCTTCATTCACATGGTCAAGCTTAATTTGACTTGTTTCGGTTACATCATTCTGTGAGTAGGTGTCGTTATCTTCTCGATCACCGTCTCTGCTATCTTCGATTTTCCAATCACTGTCCATGTGGAACCGAATCGACATTTTCGTTGATTGTTGGGAACCAATTGAGTCATCACTATCACTTTCAAAAGGTTTCTTGTCGTGGTCTTCTTCCATCTTTTGAATCGGAATCGTTGGAACCTTATTGTCAGCATCCAATTTCGAATCAATTTCTTCTTTCTTTAATAAAGACTCATTTGATTCGGATTTAATATTCTCCACAGGCTCGCTCTTGATGATAGGTTCCTCCAGTTCTGGGTCTGGTTTGATGGTCACTCGTATCGAGTGCTCGCTGATATCTTCTTCAGCAGGATGATTATCTCCTGATTCGGGATTTGTTGGCGGTATTTCGAGCTGAGAAGGTGAACTAGTATTCAACAAATTCATGATGGATTGTTCTGTATTGTTGTAAGACTTGTCAAAAGAATCCTGATCCTCATTTGGTGCAAACTTCAGTATAATTGGTTTCATGACCAACTTATCGTGCGAATCATCCGGTAAAAGGGACTCCACCATTTCATCAGACATACCCTTGATTCCGTCATTTAACTCAATGCCTCTGTTGCTTGTATTATAGTTTATTGAGTCCAAGGTACGATTATTGTCCCGTAATGACTGCAACGAAGACTGGGAAGACCCCGACGATCTTAATTGAATGTCAGAAGCTTTTGAAAGTGAGTCCAAGGGGTTTTCTGTGTCTCTTTTAGGAGACTGTAAATGCAACGACAAGTCATGAATATTGCCTTGAGTTTTGAATTGGGCAGCCTGGGCCAAGTCTTGCAAGTGAGTATCCATGTCGGTGTAGTTCAAGTCGGCAATATCGTGTTCATGATCGCCTCGTGAAAGGTACAAGTCCAATTTCTCATTGAGCGAGAGGTTGCTAAAGCTATTATGCTTCAATTTCAAATCGGTCAATGCGTTTGTGTCGACATCGTCGTGTTGATCATTCTGGTTGAGGAGGATTTGTTCAAAAGACTTGGACGTGTGAGGAGGTGGCGCAGGAGGGGTGGATCCATCTTCGTCGGAAGAGCCGCCTTTTTGAAGCTCGTTCCAATCGTGAGTAAGGGGCACGCTGGATGTAAGATTTTTATGGTTGCTTTCGGAGCTATTGTCAACGCTGGATGAATCGGCCGAAGTATCGCCATACAGGATGACTTGAGGGGTTTTGGTGGTGAAGGCAACATTCTTTTTTGGCGAGCCGCTGATGGAATTCCTTTTCATGATGCTTTTGTTGGGAGAATTGTTATCGTAATTGGGAGAGGGCTGATCCTCGGAGGCCAAAAGATCCACAGTCGACGTCATGGGAGTTTTGAAGGAGAAGTTATCGTCGTCATCATCGTGGGGTCTCGCTATGGTCTTTTGCACCTCGAGGGAGTCATCAAAGTTGAAGTTGCGCTCGAAAGAGTTGTGTTTGTCGTCCAGGTGTGCTTGTGGGGGGGCCAGGTTCTTGTCGCCGTCATTGTCGTTGGCGTAGGTGTCGGAGCTGGAGTTGGCATCCTTTGATTCCAACATTGCTGCTTTTGAATGGGAGCGAGGAAAGTTCAATGGCTTTGTCGGCGATTTGAATATGGAGCTATTGTCATTGTTGCCAGAGTCTATTAACTTCAAGGGGTCCAAGTTCATTTCCTTGAGGAGCAAGTCTACCGATTCTAGATGGAGTTAGTAACAATGGACAGGGACATTGACCAAGGTCGGGGGCCACCTATAAATGAAACGTTGATGAAGGTTAATCGCGGCGACAACCGTTGCAACAGCGGGGCCATCACGTTTACCTATTTCCCCATTAGTCGGAATGCATATGGCCATGCAAGTGATGCATGGTCGCCGACACAATGGGGCCCCCGGTGACAAATACATACCATTCTCATGTTTGAACAAGTCGGCATGAGTGCTTGGGGACGGAGACACATTATCGATTAGGCTCTGGGACTCCTCTGGGTTTATTCCAAGGGAGGCCATGACGAAGACGGAGATCGTGGAAGGGCCAAAAAGATTGGTGTTTGTGATGAGGAGGGATTCCTGGGTGGGGACGAGGGATGTCGGTTGCGATGATGATCAAGACACGAGTGTTTTGATTTTGTTGTTTTGGGCAACCTAATGACGATGGCGGTGGCAGGATGTAGGACGCGGGCCAATGACGTATGGATGCTTCGTTTGTAATGGGGCCCAAGTAAGGGACAATGGCAGCCAGGGTCGCAGGAAAGGAATGTTACAGGAGATGAGAATGGTGAAGATTAGTTTCGATGCGGGCCATTCCGGTGTAAGTAGGACGGGGCTAATCACAACATATTTTATAACTAGGCTTCTGGATTTGGGTGGAGTTGGGCCCAGGGAATCCTGGGTGACAGTTTGTCATTGTTTATTGTTCCCAATGGGGGTATTATTGTTTATGTTTTGTCTGGATTAGGAACAATAGTTGGTGCTATTTTGCTCGATTGGGAAGGAAGGTGACCGGGCGACAACAAAGGCACTGGCACTGTGGGTTATAGAGTTGGCACTGGGGTCTGGCGGGTATTGTAGGCAGAGGATGGTATTGTTGCCATTGGGTGGTATTAGCGGGGTAATGACAGGGTAGGCCCCGATCGGACGGCGAACAAAGGCCCTTCTGTATGGTCTAAGTGCCGGGAAGGGTCGTGGGACAAGTATCGAGATTGGCCGGTTCCCTGTGCAGTCCGGGATCGCGGGGGTGCTGGGTCCATGCACACTAAGGTGGTAGCACTGGCATCAGCGATGGCAAGCTTGTGGTTAATCGTGCGTGGTCTTTGCTGATGGTTAGACAGGGCATGGTATTGCATGTGACCGTTGACCCTTGTAGGCTTAGATGCAACAGCATCAGTTCTGGAGCTTTGCTGGATCGTGGTCCGATTGTTTGTGCATTTGTTGCAATATTGGCTGAGAATCTCCAGATATTGCAACCATCCGCGATCTACAAAATAAGGACAATCGTGACCCGTGGCGAATGCCCTGCTCTCATTGGTGCGGCGGATGTAAATCTCCGTCTTCGTTGGAGAGTAGCCGACGGTGGCCCATGTCCTGCCGTACTTCCATCCCCTAGTACGTGAACTGGCTACCAGTCTAAACGGTCTCTGTGCCCGTCCATCATTGGCACTACAAAGCCATCCAATCTTGCACATGGTAGACCCAATGCACCGCCATTGTCGCCGACTTACAGGTTAGTCCACGGTTACGTGCAAGGGGCTGTACCTTGTAATTCCACCGCTAAGAATGTAAAACAGCCTCAGCAAACCTTCGTTGTTTACCAAATATGCGCGTCGCGTTTTATCGCGTTGTTTACTTTTCCCTCATCACCCCACTGCTACAACCATTGATGGCTCGGGGCACATTAACCGACAACATTGTTAGCAACCCCAGATGCAACATCATCTACATTGTGCGCGCACCGCCTGGCCACATTGTAGGATGCCTGGGTTGGGCCAAAAGGCGGTGGCGGACCAGAGGTCGGAACGCCAAGGTACCCCATCACGTTCACGATCATGCGAAGTCTAGGGCTAACCCAAGGCAAATGCACGCAAGCATATGTAGTCGTACGCGCATTGCAAGTGGCAACTTCGCCTGGCGGTCACCGCCAACATCGTTCCTCGGTTCTCCTAATAATCAACCACCGTCGACAGGGGGGGATGGCTCTGAAACAAAGGTAACCGACAGAGGGTGGCCACAAAACCGCCCGTGGAACCGCAGGTTGGCATCTTTTCTTTTTCCCGAAACAGTAGCAGATGACATAACCGTTCGTTATCACCACGGCGTTGTAGGCCTGTTGCGTTTGTGATTATTATTTGTGTCTGTGTTTTGATTTCCGGCAAGTGGATGAATTTCACATAACGCAAGCTGCAAACAACACCGGTTGACGAGATCACCAGTCATATATAATGTAGTTTGTAGGCGGCGGTGGCAGTATTTGCTCTTGGCCCGCCATTAACGTCCGTCCTTTTCTTCCACTCGTTCTTCACTCCCCCTTCATCGCTGCATTTCCCCAAACACATTGTACTTGTAGATAGACACCATGCAGATCAAGCCCTTTTTATTGACGTTGGCCTATGCCATTGCCTTCGCCCACGGCGCCAAGAACAGCTGTTCGTTCTCCAAAACCACCATCACCGCCGCCACCGACGTGGGGCAGTTGAGCGCTTGTCCCACCTTGGACGGGCAAATCACAATCACCGGCAACGAGATCGGGCCTTTGGACTTGGGGTCGGTCAAGGAGCTCGCCGGGGACTTGACCATAGTCAACTCGCCATCCATCGTGTCCCTCAATTTCAACTCATTGCAAAAGATCAGCGGCTCCTTGCAAATCAACAATGCCACCCAGTTGAACTCCATCGACTTCACGTCGTTGTCGTATGCGTCCGAGTTGCAGTTGGTGTCGTTGCCATCGTTTGCCATCTTGAACCTCAACACCGGGGTCAACGAGGCCGGGAAGGTGATCTTGTCCGACACCGCCTTGACCAACTTGAACGGGTTGGCAGCCTTCAACACCATTGATTTCATGAACATCAACAACAACAAGAACATCACCGACCTCAGCTTCCCCAACTTGAAGACGGTGTCCGACACCATGATCCTCTCTTTCAACAATGACGACGCCGAGGTCAACTTGGACGAGTTGGTGTGGGCAGCAAACTTGACCATTCAAGATGTGGCCCTGCTTGAGGCCAAGAACTTGACGTCGGTCAACGGTTCCCTTTCCATAAGTTACAACACCTTTGACTCCTTGGCATTGGACAAGCTCAAGTATGTAGGCAGCTCGATCCAGATTTTCGGTAACGACGAGTTGACCGACCTTTCTGCCAAGACCTTGACCAACATTGGTGGGGAGATCAAGGTATACAACAACACCGAATTGGACGACATGGCCCACTCCTTCAAGAACCTTACCACCGTCAAGGGGGCCGTCACCGTCACTGGTGGATTTTCCAACTTTTCCTTGCCCAACTTGAAGCAGGTTGACGGGGACTTTGAGGTCACCTCCACCTCCAACAAGCTCGATTGTGACCCCTTTGACAAGTTGCATGACAAGGGCAAGATCGAGGGCCACAACTACAAGTGTTCTCACCCACCCAAGCCCAAGAGCACCTCTTCGTCCAGCAAATCCAAGGAGACCGGGTCGTCGAAGTCCAGTGGGTCCAGTGATTCTGGCTCCAGCACCACCTCCAAAAAGAGTGACGGAACCAAGGTGTTTGCCTCTGGGTTCTTTTTCACCACCATTGTGGGTACGTTTATGGCTGCTTTACTTTAGTTGACCTATATAGCTTAGTAGTGAATATGAGTTATTGCTTTAACAATGGGAGCGTAGGTGGTTGCCAGTTTGCCACCATTCTGGTCCCGTAGTTTTGTTGCAACCCTCATAGAACCAGGAACAAGCAATACCTACATCTATACGTCCAGCAGTACCACTGGCTACAGTGGTCGTTTGCTTCGCATTCAACAGGGGATTTCGCAGCCATAAATCTCCATCGCTACCAAGTTCTGCGCCCAACTCGAAACGAACTTGCATCCGCACACACCGTCTTTGTAACACCATCGCAATTACAACCGTATACGTGCGTTCGACGGAGCTGTCGCATGCCAGCCCTGAACACCCGCACGACCCGGGTCCCTCTTATCCTTGTTATGTTTGTGATGTTTGGTATGTTTGTTGTGTTTTTGTTATGTCCTTGTTGTGTACTTGATACGTAGCGGTCATGTTGTCGGCACATTTGTCGTGTGCTTGTCATGTCGTGGTGTCCCCGTCTGCAATACCCAATACCCAACATCGTCACCACCCATGCCAGTGCAGGTCCCACCATGCTTCTAGAACCATCCCACAATGCCCGGTCTCGCAACCCCCGTGAACCCCCACCGTTGCACCCACAAACGGGCTATAAATAGTAACAATGGTCCCGCTTGATTCGCTATTTCAGGTACGACATTGTTATTTTGAATTATTCCCGATTGGGAAGTGAAATTGCCTCGACACCAAGCCCAACTTGTACAAAATCAGGGTGCTTTGTCGAGCAACCTTACACAAACCTGCCGCCCACCACCACTGGATCAGGTAGAATCAAGTGAGTTGTTTGCCAAGGGGCCAGTTACGGTTATCGCTGATTCAGAGATGAAACCCTGGCTCCACCCCTGTCTGCTCCCCCCGGACCCCTTTACATGACCCCTTGACGTATTTTCCCTCGTCGCACGCCGCCAAAATCGCCCTTTAGGACGCCCCCCGCCCGCCCCACTCAGTCCACCCTTTGCTGGTTATGTTTGTGAGTGTCGATTTTAAAAATAAATTTTTGTTTTCCACATTTATTTTTTGCTATGCCTCGAGGTATTTAACCACCCTTGATCGCCTTTTCTTGTGTTGTTGTTGCAATTGGTGGTTTTTGTACCTGTGTCGACTGTGGTTTTCGTTATTGGGTTCTTTGCTACACACTCGCTTGTTTGCCGCCATGACCACGTCCTCCCAGGCCCCCGTGATTGAAGCGTTCCGGCGTGCCGGCCAGCTGCATTTGTTTGAGTTTTTCGACTCGTTGTCGATGGAAGAGCAGCAGCAGTTTATCAACCAGCTTGCCAAGATTGCCGACCCGGTCAAGTTGGTGGCCACCGTTGAGGAGGCCATCCGCCACTCCCAGAGCAACGCCCAGTCCAGAAACTTCACCCAGATTCCTCCCCAGCAAACCGCATCCACCTTGGACCTCGATGCCGAATCCAAATCCAAATGGTCCCAGTTGGGGCTCCAGGCTATCGCCGATGGCGAGGTGGCTGTGCTCTTGATGGCTGGTGGCCAGGGCTCGCGCTTGGGCTCCAACGACCCCAAGGGCTGTTTCAACATTGCATTACCTTCGGCAAAGTCCTTGTTTCAGATCCAGGCAGAAAAATTGTTGAAGATACAACTATTAACCAAGCAGACGTTGTCGTTGAACCACACCCCTGTGATAAACTGGTATATCATGACAAGTGGCCCCACAAGAACCAGCACCGAGACTTTTTTCAAGGAGCAGCAATATTTCGGGTTGGACCCCAACCAAGTGAAGTTTTTCGACCAGGGTACCTTGCCTTGTTTCTCTGCTGACGGTTCAAAGATGTTGTTGAAGTCAGAAAACTCATACTGCGAATCCCCCGATGGAAATGGGGGGTTGTACAAGTCGCTTGCCGATAACGGTATTTTGCAAGACATGATAGACAAGGGCATCAAGCATATTCACATGTATTGTATTGACAACTTTCTTGTCAAAGTTGCCGACCCTCTCTTTATCGGATTCGCCATTGACAAGCAGTTTGATTTGGCAACCAAGGTGGTGAGAAAGAGAGACGCCAGCGAAAAAGTGGGCTTGATTGTGTTGGACGAGGACATCAACAAGCCTTGTGTCATTGAATACAGTGAAATTACCCCTGAGTTGGCCAACAAGACCGAACCCAATGACTCCTCCAAGTTGTTCCTTAGAGCAGCCAACATTGTTAACCATTACTACTCGGTGGATTTGTTGAAGAAAATGATTCCCCAGTGGATCGATTCCCCCAAGTTCTTGCCATTCCACATTGCACACAAAAAAATCCCCAGCATTAACCCTAAAACCAAGGAATTCCACAGCCCTAGCGAACCTAATGGGATCAAATTGGAACAGTTTATTTTCGATGTGTTCCCATCAGTTGATCTTGCCAAGTTTGGTTGTCTCGAAGTAGAAAGAGTGGATGAGTTTTCTCCGTTGAAAAATGCCGATGGTGCCAAAAACGACACCCCTACAACCTGTAGACAACACTTTCTCGAAAGAGGAACCAGGTGGGTGAAGGAAAATGGCGGGGTAGTTAAGGATGGCGAGTTGGTTGAGGTAACCTCGTTGACCAGTTATGGCGGCGAAGGATTGGAGTTTGTCAAGGGTAAACAATTCAAACATGGTGATGTTCTCTAGGTTGTTGGTTCTATATACACTTAATTTATTTATCGGTATGATTAAAATACAAGTCTAGCCTAATAAGCCGAGTTTTTAACCAACGTATCAGTTGCTAGCATCCTCAAAGCAGTAGCTCAACAATGCAAAATTATTGCGGTACCCACACCAAAATATGCCCGAACTATGTTGATTCTAGTCTAAAAAGATGTTTAACGAAATGCTTAAAATGTGCAAAATACAAATTAGGCTCTAGTAATCCGAGTGTATTGTTATAAATAATCCTATTTAGGCATAACCGAAAGTAAAACCAAGAGGGATATCAAGTTGTGGTTTTTGATCTATCTAAAGAAGACCCAAAATTTTATCCAAAATCAGGCCTCCAGTGCTGGTTGAAGTTGCAGCGCTTGTAGCAGCGTCAGTTGTAACAGATGGGGTCATGGTAGTTTCTGGGTGCAATAATTGACCGCCCTTGCTGGTAAGAGAGTCAAAAATGTTTTCACCGTCGCCAGCGAGAGACCCAATATACCCAGTGATGGTGGTGAACTCACCTCCTATTTCGCTGGTAATGGTGGTCAAGATATTACCACTGCCAGCAGTGGTGGTTGGCGAAGACTTGGTACGTGCCACACAAGCTCTCTTTTTGTTCTTGTACTTGACGGTGGCCCCGTTCACAACATTGAATAGCAATGCAACGATGAAAAGAATGGAAAACTGCTTGGTGCTCAACATGATTGGCCTATCTGATGCTACTGAGTTATGATTTTGACTTCAAAAGTGAGATTTCTTTGCTCCTTGTCAGTGGTAAAAATACTACAAAATTTACTAGCAATATTTCATCCTTTTATAGGATGAAATTGAGGGACCACCACATTCAACAAATGGTGTTGCAGCCAGTCTATAGTTCCTGAAATTGCATTCATAGCTGCAGCAAGAAAATTTCCTAATTGGGAATGAAAGTTAGTGGCTCAGATGAGATCTTGTTTGCAACCGTTTGTGCAACTTGGTTCAAAGTTACTGATAACGGAAAAACCTACTATATAATGTGATTTCTCTGCAATAGCGGTTTGACGTAAATTTTTGGGCAGGTACCATTGTCATGGTAAAGGAAGGCAATGTTTGACTTTTTTGTTGGTGGTGAAATTTTGGCCTAGAATGAAACTAGTAACTTTCCGCTTATGGTAGTGGTTCTGTGCGATGCAATCTGGTGTTCTAGTCCAGCTCCAGCATCAAGCAAGACCTTTCAGAGGAACATTCCGTTTTATGCAATGGGGTTATTTGATACATTCTAGGCCTGGCCCTTTGGCGATCACTGTGCTTCAAATCGCTAACTGTGTATTTCTGGCGAATATTGATTTCTACTCTGGGAAATAATTGCCGAAGCCACCTTCTGAATATTTTATGTTAGGTTTGACTAAGTTTGAAAGTCTCTAGAGACACTCTGAGTGAAAAGTTAGCATACTAAAGTCCCCTCGATGTTAATGATTCCGGGGAGCACAAGGGGGCTATACTTAAATGTTCATTGAAATAGAATACTCACGTGAGAATATAGAACAGAACAATCTCATGGGAAGTTTCCCTGCAGAAGCCTCGGAAATGAAGCAATTTCCCGTCCCATTCCTGCTTTAACATGTATCATCCAATGCCGTTTCAGACACATTAACACACATTCCCACCATTATTTGCTTCTTTTGTCCATTTGCATCAACTAGAGGCTTGCTTGAGCTTCACCGCAATGTGGAGTAAGCACATTCGGTGATTGATATTTGCTGAGCCATGCAACGTGGTACAAACAGGGAAGGTTTTGCAACAATTGGCGGGCGCATCAAACTCTTTACCAAATCGGGAAATTGTTGCACAACAAAATATTGCAAATTACGCATTCAGCCTCATTGCACCACGAGAACACTGTCCTAGAAATTGCCTTCGCAAAGGCGGCAGAGGTATTTGTGATCAATACCAACAGGTCATCAAGTCGTGCAAAAGTGCACGTATATTAAATAATATCTTTTACTAAAATGGATGCAAATTAAAAATTAGAAACAGCATGTGGTATTTGAGGCAAATGACCATTAGGTCTACTTGCCACGCGGTTTGCTATCTCTCTCTATCTCTATGAAAATGAACCCCAGAATTTGTATGTACATATTGCTGTATCAAGTGCAAGTCCCATTACGACACAAACCTATTCATTTGCTCGACAGCGTAATCCAAGATGTACGTCTGTTCTAGCAAGTCATCGACACGGGCATAATGACGATCGTTGTAGGGAATTATCGTCTCGATTATTTTCATCAACCCTGGTACTTCCGTAAGCCTTTCCACTGCCACATTGTCGAGCACCACGGCAATCACTTTCTGACTCACCTCAAACAATTTGAAATTGGTGTTCCAATCTCTGACCTTCTTGAACAACTTAAGCAACTGCTCGTCATTCAACTGGACAATGATTTCTTGTAGTTGGTGGGAACCCACGGGTGAGTCAGGGTCATCGTTGGATTCGATCGAGGACCGCAACACGTTGTACAACCTCATGGAATGATCCAACGTCAATGCCAACAAAAATGCATCGGCCCACAGCTTGTTAGCTATGTAGTTAGACAATCTTTGCTCCTGCTCTACCTTTTGTTTGCTTTGAAGTTCTTTTTGCCTGAGCTCTTCCTCGGTGTTGTCCTTCCATTCACTCAATTTACCGTCAGCATCGGCGCTGACAAACTGGTCCCCGTCATTCTTGACATCCAAGGCCCAAATTCTGTTGTCGTGATTGTCAAAAGTCTTGATGATTTCGTCATTCTTGTAGTCCCAGAGCTTGATCAACCCATCAGCACCAGCAGACAAAAGTTGTGGGGTGGAGGCATTGAAGAATTTTACTCTCTGGATGGAGTTGGTGTGGCCCTCAAAGGTCTTTTTACATGCAAAGTCGGTGAGGGACCACACTTTGATGGTCTTGTCCCCACTTGCCGTTGCTATCAACTTGTCAAATTTGTAGAAGTTGATGTCCCAAAGTCCTCTTCGGTGGCCCCGTAACACCCCGATTGTTTCCCCCGATGAAGTGTCCCATACCTTTGCTAGTTTGTCATACGATGCCGTGGCAAAGCACTCGTCGTTGGGGGCAACGTCGATGGCATTGATGTCCTTGTCGTGGGCACGTCTTGTGTATTCTGATGTTTTCACGGTTGTACCTGCAGTAGTTGGTATTTTCCATTTCTTGATGGTCAAGTCGCTGGAACCAGTCAAGAGGAACTTGGGAGTGTCGCCAGATTTCGACAACGACACGGCGGAAACCGCGCCTGCATGCCCCAGGAATTGGGCATAGGGAGTGAATGCATGTTCATCGTCATCCCATTTCCATATCCTTGCCAGGTTATCCTTGGAAGCGGTTGCGATCCATCGGCCGTCGTTGGACACATCTATGGCGTTGAGCAAATCGGTGTGCCCTTCATGCAATCTCACTTCGAGGGGGCGAGTAGGGTCCACCATTCGCAAAGAGGGAGAGTTTGTGGCTAATGCAAGCAAATTGAAATCGGGTCCCGCGTACCGAATGTCAGCAATGATGCCGTGGTTCCCAGCAATTCGAGTTTCCGTGGACAACTCAATGACTTCTCCCGCCGTGACGGTCTCAGGAAGAACAATCTCCACCAAAGTCTGGTCACTGATTACCAACATCAACTTGTTGTCATCCAACCGCAGAACGTCGATAATCACCAACTCCTCACTGGTCTTGACCGGGGTGGTAGACTTGGCCACCAACTCTCCTGTCTTGATGTCCCACACCCGTAGTATATTCTCTGAGCCAGCAGTGTAGAAATACTCCCTACCGGAGGGCAACTTGACGAACCCGGCACTCTCAAGATGCTCGCCCATGGGATAGGTGTATAATGGCCGGTAGTTGTTGGTGGAGTAGATGATGGCTACATTGTCTCTCCCCGCCGTGACAAAGTGGTCGCCCGCATCGTCGAAGGCCACCCCTCTGACGGCGGTGTTGTGCTCAGTGATGGTGTGGCGGCATTTCCTCTTCACCAAGTCCCAGATCTTGACCGTGCCCATGGTGTCTCCACTGGCCAACCGCCAGTCAGACGAATTCAACTCCCCGTGGAACTCCAACGAGCAAATGGTGGTTCCGTGGCCCTTCAACGAGTGGGTGACAAAGCCCCCCTCGATGTCCCACACCGTTATCACCCCATCAGAGCCTCCAAAGGCAAAGAGCGACGACGTGGAGTCCACGGCGGACATGTACACTGGAGACGAGAGCTTGAAGCTTTTGGTGATTTGTCCGCTATTCATGTCGAAAATGCGCAACTGCTGCGATTGGGACAACACCGCGAGCTTGGATCCGTCGGGAGTCACCACCAAACTGGTGACAAGCTCGCCATCGCCCTCGATGCGGTGGAGAATCGTCTGGTTCTGCAAGCTGGTGACGACAATGTCTTCGTTCAACGGCGTGGCCAAAATGTCGCCGTTTGCCGACACCGAGGCGCTGGTGGCGCCAATGTAAAACGGCTCCACGTCGCGATGAGCGTATGTCGTTTTCAAGGTGTCCATGGCCGTCGATGGTTCAGTGGTTGTGAAAGAGAACAATTTTTCAGAATGTCAAGACTTGGATTTTTTCGACATAAGGGCATCGCGACACACAGCGCTACCAAACCGGCGCTACCATGTGTGTCGAGTGGTGCCATCCCAGTTTGCAACCTGCTACAGAAGGAGAGTCGTGCCGGTGGAGGGAGATTCTGTGGCGGTACCTCTAGGTTCACGGCCCTATAAACAAGCTCTATATCCACTCCATGCCAAGCGACTTGGCAGTGTTCTGCATATACATCTCGATGTAGTCCTCCAACCCGCGGCCCTGGCCCCCGTACCGGTCCCCCAACAACACTTGCCGCAACCTGATCACGTAGAACACAACAGTAGAAAAAGCAAGACTCAACTTGATCTTGAACAACTCCAAGTAGTCGGCCAACGCCAACGACTTGCTTTCCAATAACACGTTGACAGACTCCTTGGTGAGCAAGTTCACGCGGTTCACGGGACTGCCAAAGTTTTGGTTCAAGTTCTGGATCATTCGCATGGTCCTAGCAAGGAACGGAAGCTCGCTGGGGAATTTCTTTTGGTCGCCAATAAAGTCCAGGAGCAAGTCGCGGAAGTTCCGGTCGTCATTGACGTCGTTTTCAGGGTGGAGCAACACGGGGCGGAGCTGCACCACGGTGGCAAAGAGCTCTACCGACTGGATGCCCCAGTTTTTGCCAATCTCCTCGATTCCTGCCTGGTTGAGCAGAAACAAGTATCGCCACAAATTACAATACTGGTCGCGAAAGTGGGGTGGAAGGTCTATGTATAACCCGTGGTCGATGAGCACCAACTGCTGGCGGCCCTTATTGTCAAACCGGGTGAGCAAGTTCCCGGGATGAGGGTCGGAATGGATGAACCCATACTTGAAGATCTGTCTGCCAAAGAGCTTGATGTACTGCTTCATGGTGGTGGACAAGTTGTATCCCCGGGATATCAACTCGTCCTTGTCAGTGAGCGCCACCCCTTCAATCCACTCCGCCGTCATCACTTGTTTGGTGGTGACTGCGGGATACGACTTGGGAATGTACACGTTTTCCCCCTTCATGGCAGGATCGCCAGCGATGAACTCTGCCAGCTTGATCGAATTGTTCATCTCATGCACAAAGTCGGTTTCTTTAACAAGCTGCTCTGATACGTACTTGGTGAACATCGTCAAAGGGATGGCAAACACCCGCTCGTACACTTTGGAGATAAAGCGGTAGATCATCAAGTCGACGACAATCTGCCGATCGATATAGTCATGCTGGACCTTTACAGCCACAGTTTCCCCCGTCACTAAATGGGCCTTGTGCACCTGGGCGATGGAGGCACTGGCCACAGGGACTTCGTCGATGGCCAGAAACACTCGCCCGCGATAGTCGTTGCCGAGATTGGCACGAAGGACAGCGTCGATTTTGGCCCACTCGTCCGCAGGAGCATTGTCGTAGAGCTCTGGAAACCGCCGTTGGTAGGCTGCGGGGAAGAGAGTGCCCTGGTTGGCGATGGCCTGTCCAAGTTTGATGTACAACCCCTTGTTCTCGATCATGAGGCGCAATAACGCCTCCGCTGCCGTCTCGTGGAGGTCGTTGATATCCTGATAGCGATGAACATTGAGCCCGTACTCCTTGGCAATCCAGAGGAGCACGTACAACGCTCGTACTGAGCGGGTGAGAAGCGAACTGTAGGCGTAGTTGTCAACCGCGTACACAGCAGCAGCTCCTATCGCCACTGTGCCGGGGATTACCACATATTTCCATTTCTGGAAGCTCCGGCGCGGAGACGCTTTGGTCACATTTGCATGTTTCGGGGAATTGGGCGATCTTATGGGATTTTTGAGGGAAGGTTTGACGGATTTGGAGACATTCCGGGAAAGCACGGGGAGAAGTGGGGATCGAACCACGGAGGTGGGGGGACGAAACATCAGAGTTGCGCTCCTCTCCAATGGCCCAACAACTAACTGACCAAAAAGGCTGTAAAAGTGGGGTAGGAGTGAGGGAACGGAAACCAGGGCGTAACTAGGAGTTGGTCCTCCACATTTGTCACAGCATTTTCTAAGTGTGGAGGTTTTGTCGCGACAAAACTTGGGTCTTGTGTCGCGACACTATCGGAACTGGCGACGACAAATCCGGGGTTGCGGTAGTGGTGCCAGCCAGTGCGACCGGGGCCGAAAAAACTTCAACTGGTCCACCAACCACCGCTTCCGGATTCACTACTGCCAAAGAACGACATAGAGATGTTGCCAGTATCGCGTCACGTGTTCCAGTCGTCAATTCGTCGTTACGCCACTGCTGGGTCCCCCGGGGCCGCCCCAAAGAGAGTGGGTGCCTTCCGTGGAGGATTTGTTGGATTCTTGTTGGGGGTGACCGTCACCGGGGCAGGATCCTACTATTACTTGTTGGACCAGTACAAGTTGGCCAACACTGTGGTTGTTGCCGACGTTGTAGCCTTGCAGAACTCGATCTCCAACTTGGAGAAGCATGTCCGTTCGTTGGAAGAGAAGAAGTAGAAGCGAGGGTGGCGAGAGTAATAGAGGTCATTTTGAGGATTGTGTGAAAAATTGATGTTGAGAAGTAATGGCTCTATATTGAGAAAAAGTGGTGAGAAATATGGTGAGAAATGATGACAAAATGTTAAGAAAAGATGGTGAGCATTGATTGTGAGAAATGACCTGAGTATTGGTGGTGAGAATTGGTGGTGAGTGTTGACAAGTTTGGTGGTTGAGGTGTATTGTAAGAATTGTGAAGCTTTATCAGATGGTTTACTTCGTTGTATCATGTTGCATTGCATCCTATTGAAACTTGACATTTCACAGCAATACTGATGTATTTATGTAGACCAACGTTGTCTACTGCATTTTAGAATATATATTCCAAGTATGACATGTTGAATATTAGGCAAAAATGCTGTAGCGAAACCGTCTACAATGATCGGAATGGAATGAGAATATATGAAGAACCAGGAAAAGATCACCATCCTGCGTTCATGGCCAACGAAATGATGTAACATTGTGCTACCTAGATGCGAATAAATATATGCTGATTGCAAGCAACCGTGTCTATGTACAAATGGTGCGACTACGAGGCATCGTGCACAAACTGGAGCACATCGGCGAGTAAATCGCCAAACTGGGCCCGATCTATGGGCCCTTCTCCAAACATCACTTCTGATGAACGTCCCCCAAGGTGTCCCCCTTCAATCACAGTGTAGAACAAGTCACGGTCACGGTAGACAAAGCTAAACTCGTTACGGAGCGCAAGACTGACGTAATGGTAGTGGTAAACGGTGCCGTTGATGTTTATCGCGAGCGATGGCTTCACCACCACAGCACTCTTGTCGTTGAACCGCAAGTTTGACGAATCGAGAAAGCTAAACAAGTCGGGCTGGTGGTTGAAATGCTCAAACCCAGACATTAACTGGTACTTGTCCCTAACGGCACTTCGAATTGGCTCTCCAAATTCTCCACTTGGCTCCCCTTGGAAGGCGAGCAAGTTCCCTGGAGTGGATGTGGTGATTCTCATGTCGGTCTGGGTACCAGGCATCCCCACTACCACACTGTGTTCGCTCTCAATGGTCACCAAAGAGAGAGTTGTCAACTGTGGAAGCCCCACATCATCTACATCAAACCACATTTCCACAGGAGGGAGGGTGGAAATGTCAATCCCGGATGCTGCTGAAAACGGAGAGGCGGCAAACTTAATCTGGGCACGCTGCTGGAATTTCCCACTGTAGGGCAACGATAACGCCTGGGTACTAATCTTGGGAATGGATGTGACAAATTTAAACTTAGGGTTTGAGGCCAAATGTTCGAACCGGGGAAATAAATCACTGCTTTTCTCTTGCTGGAACACAAGCGACCCCAATTGGACGGAGGTGGAGGATGGAAGAATGCTATCGGGGTGGGCCCCATTCAAGTGTGCAAACGATGATTTGTCCTTAAGTGAGGAGTAAATGCTGTCGAGTTGGGTGCTGTTAAGATAGTGATTCAAATCAATGCTAAGAGGGGCATCGAGCACATCGTCGTATATATCATTTGAAGCCTTGTAATCTTCATCGGCATGGTTCATTGACGCATTAGAGTTATTGCCCGATGTATGTGTCTGGAATTCATTCAGATCTGAAGGTGGAAGCGAGTCATCTATCTTCAATGCACAAGATGATGTGTCATCCTGGTCATTAGTGTGCTCTTTAATGTCTTCTGAATTAATTTCAAGGTCTTCCAATTCCTCTATATTCTCGCCGAATACACTATCTGGACTAGAGTCCTTTGTTTCTTCATCTTGTCTGCCAGTTTCAATCTTCTTGGGAAAGTCCACTTCACCGTCTATCAATGCTGTATCTTGCTCAAAACTAGCCATCAACTTGGAAATCTCATCAGAATTGTCTGCCCCGTTTCCGTCTTGTTCAACTTCGTCCCCTAACTGACCAAAGAGTTTCGAAATCTCGTGGGGAAACATATCTTCCCTCACTTCCTGAACGTCCTTGACTTTAAACCTAGGATCAGTAGGAGGCTTTAAATCGGTAGTTGAAAGTGCAGCCTCGGATACTCTAGACAACTTGAATTCGATGTATGGGTTGTTTGACTTCATACTAGGCTTGACGATTTGAAAATAATCAAAGTTGGTATCAACCCAGGCAAATTCTTCATCATTCTTGTACTCGGTGTATTTCTGTCCTTGTAATGCATCAGCTTCAAACAACTCATAAGTAATATGGTCATTTTCATTGATCATCCAGATCAACAATCGTTTGGCCCTGTTAATCATGGTTATATCCACCGCGTGCAACAAATACTTGTCATCGCCGAGATGTTGAAAGAATGTATTTGACTTTGCCTGAACACTAGCAATAGGAATTGTTGTTCCCTTTTTTTTGTACTGACGCCCTATATTCGATAAATCAATTTCTTCTTGTGCAATGAGGTTGAAATAGTCACTCAAGGACGATTTAACCATATCCAAGCTTGAACTCGTTCCCGAGTAGATCAACTTGTTATCGGTGACGGACACCTTAGCCTTGTGAGTTCGTACATACTCCAATATTCTCGATCTCTTAGGGTGTAACAAGAAAACCTGGGCTGGGGTCAATGACATGGTCTTGGATTTTGTTATATCGCTGAAAAGCTTTTTGGACGTGATGGTCAACTGCCATATATTGTGTATGATGGTGTCCAACAACTGGTTCTTGGTGACACTTCTGGACGAGGAATTGCGTTTATAATAAGTGAGGTTTTTGAATTCGGGAAGCTTCTTCTTCTCCCGAACATACTGAAGCAATTGGTCCTTCTTGAACGAGGATTCGAGTTTGTGCATCAATTTGGTGTATGCTGCTTTGCCAATTTCAGAGTCCACGGGCTTAAAATTCTCGACATTGCTCAGAATCTCCTTGACCGGTTCCCCTCCAAGTTTTTCAGACACATCGAGAATGTCTAGAGGCACGTCTGGAGCTTTTGCAGTATCGGGTTTTGATTTTAATTTTGGTTTCTTGGACGGTACCGTCTTGCGGCGGGTGGTAGTTTTTGGTGGCAACGAATTGAGATTCAATTTTTCCATGTAGCGCTTGCTAGCACGATCGTAGGTCTCCGATGGTTTCAAGAATATTCTCTTTGTCTTTTCAGGCTCGAGGTCATCGAGAATGTCGGGATGAGTAGTGGCAGGCGGTAATTTGAGCAACCGTTGCGGCGTTTCGCACAACTGTCGCGCCCATATTGTGCACCGTGACACACTTATGAATTTCCGCGCCGGAAACGTTCGCCTAGCCAACATCTATGGCCTGTATTCTGTTCTAGAAGCGTCGATGGTGAAGTAGATCTGATAGTAGGTACGAAAAATTTCTGTGCGGCTCGCCCCAAAACGGACATTGTCACTTTTGCAATACTGATACTGCATCACGTAACTGTCCGGGGGTTTGGTCCATAGAGCAGAGGATGCTCTGGAACGACCTGTGGACACCATGATCAGGTACCATGTTTGGACAACTGTCGTTCGGATGGTTTGCCACAGTCTTGGATAAAAGAACAAATGCTGCAAAAGAAGTATCCGAAGGTCTAGATGACGGAGAACGACCTGCATACGAGGTAAGGAAACAGACAAGGTGGTTACAAGCATATCCGGGTCCTGAGAGACACTGGAGTGAGTTACGTCAGCAGCTACTTTTGCCATGTCCATTATTGACGGCACCAGGACTGACTACAGGCGCATACTAGGCAATTGCATACTTGATCACTGACACCACTAGCTGATTCCGGTTATCGATGCTGTTCTTGTGTGCACATTCCAACCTTTCTTTTGCCACGTGACTTAATATAGTATCCGGTTGGATACGGCCGCCATCTGCCTCATGAGCCGCACACCTGAAATGGCGAGCAACAGTGAGTGCCAGCGGGTAGCGAAAAGCGAAAATGACTATCGATAGCGACGGGTACAGCAGAGACAATGTCGTGCGAATGGGGCAACTTATGCGACACGCACCGCAACAGCAAATGTGCGACATCTGAGGCGCAACCCGTCGGCGTCGGTAGCTTTTTTGGGGCCGCGCCCCGTCGCACTTGGCTGCCGTTGGCGTGACCGCCTCGCTTACCGTACCCAAAAAAAATCAGCTATCAGCTCCGTCGCTATCATTTACTCCGCGCATCGCAAGTGATGCCATATCAGTTTGGGCCTAACCGTGACTCCCCCAGCGGTACCTAGTCATTGTTTCGTATAAGGCGATTTACAATGTTGCAGCACCCTTCCCTATTAGTCCATCTCCGGCCCGGGCGATATAAATGGGGGTGATTCCCCGTTGGTTTTCCTGCCTTGTTATCCACTATTGTTCCATCTCCATTAAAGCTTATGTCAATCAGGTTATACACACGAGCAGCCTTACGTAAGGGATTATTCACCACTGCCACTAGAACTTCTACTGCATACACCCCGTTGGTGAGGGCCTTCCATGAGTCCCCCAACAAGCAAAACACAACCGTGGGCAACATCATCACTCATGTGCCTAGCGCAGGCAACGGCACCAGTGCTAGCCATGGTCCCGTGATGGAGCCCTCGTTTGTGGGGGACGCCACTCCTTCGTCGACGGAGTATCTCAAGACTTTTACCAATGGTGAGTTGACGTCATTTTTCATGATTGGGTTGTGCACGTTGAACAAGCCCATTTTGAACTTGTGCATCAAATTGTTTCCCTACGTGCCCATGGCGGTGATCAAAGCGTTGGTATACAGGATCTACTGCGGGGGCGAAACAATTGCGCAGGTGCGCCAATCGGGGATGCGCTTGCATGAGCGCGGCATCAACAACATGATGATCTCATTGACCATCGAGGCCTGCGAGGGAAACGACAATGTCGACCCCGACTACATTGTCGATGAGACAACCAAGTCGGTCAAGGACATTCTCGTGCCCCACACGGTACAGATGATTGAGCAGGCCCAGGCTGAGGGCAAGGGGGTCAACTCCATCCCCCCCGGCTATGTGGCCTTGAAGCCTACCGGTTTTGCTCGCAATGCAGCCTATGTGTTGAAGAATTTCCACCAAGATGCCGAGGCAGGACGGGCATTTGACGACTTGGTGGCCAAGGCCTCTACCATTTGCCAGACTATCTACAACTCCAACGTGGCTTTGGCTGCAAAGTACCCCGACAGAGTGGCTCCATTTGTGGTTGGAGTTATTGACGCTGAGAAGCACGACTTGCAAGAGGGGGTATATGAGTTGCAGAGAAGATTGTATGCCAAATTCAATAAGATCAACGAGCCCGTATCCGTGGTGGGCACCTTGCAAATGTACTTGTCGGGATCAGCCTCCTTGCTTGCCAAGGAAGAGAAGTTGGCCATGGAAAACAATTATCGCTTGGGCTTGAAGCTCGTGAGAGGTGCATACATTCACTCTGAAAAGCAAAGAAGTTCAATCATCCACAAGACCAAAGAAGACACCGACAACAACTACAACCAAGGAATCTCATACTGCATTGACTCCATCTTGGCCAACAAGGGCAACGAGTCTACTGTGGGCCACTTGGTTGTAGCCTCCCACAATCATGAATCGTTAAAGTTGGCTTCCACTAAGGTTTATGACGAGTCCAACTCGGCCAATAACAACAAGACCAATGTGGTTTTGGGTCAATTGCTTGGAATGGCTGACAATGCCACTTACGATTTGATCAAGACTCACAATATTGGCAATGTCATCAAATATGTTCCTTGGGGTCCTCCGGTAGAGACCAAGGAGTACTTGTTGAGAAGATTAGAAGAAAATGGTGACGCCGTCAAGAATGACAACGGCTGGCCATTGGTCAAGGCTGCCGCTTCGGTTTTATTCAAGAGAGTTTTCAAGCTTGCTTAATCTCATATATGCATACCTCCTATTCATCTAGATCTTTATGTATTATATAATGAAAGTTTATGACAATTATGTCTGTTGTAGTTTATATGCCTATGGCATACGATGGAGAGTCCCAGATGGTGCCACTAACAACACACTGAACTACCCACTCCCAGTCGATTGTCCTCACCTTTATGCTCTTGCCGTCATTATTCTTTCTCCTACGGCCCCTCCTTGTCCTAGTTCTGGTGACATTCATTGATGACAATGGCTTTTCCAATTGATTCCCATCATCGTACACGAGCACCTCGTCTATATTCTGCTCTCCAATTTGTGTAATCTTTGACATTACCTCTGATTGTTTGCAGCAATAGTCGAGAGACTTTGCTCCAAAGGCATGAAAGATAAACTTGCAAGTTTCGGTCAAGTTTGCATTAGCATTGGCATTAGTTTTGAGAACGATTATTCGATAGTTGCGTAACAAATTGCCATTGAGGTTTAATTGTTCTTGTAATGCAACACCTCTCTCGTGGTTTTCACGAAATTTGAATACATCTGCACTTTTCACCGCATTCAACACCTTGGAGTGTCCCGATGGTAACAAATAAGTATGCCAATTCTCCAATTTTTCCTCATCAGAAACACAATGATCAATATAAACATCACTCAAAACGGGCCAACCGATAGCCAATGCTTGTAGGTATTTGGCACTACGACAGAAATTGTTGGAAATCATTGCGCCAAAGTTGAATCCGTCTAGGCTATTCGAGCGCAAAGCTAAACATTCATCACCTGCTTGCTCATACTCCACAAGCTCATTAAGATCCTTCTCATACAATATGCCTCCATTGCTTTCGATTAAATGTTTGATTCTCTCTTTTCTATCGCCATCGATACTTGTAATGCAAAATAACCGACCCCGGAATAATCCTGAATCTGTTTGTGGTAATGAAGCTACGGAAATCTTTTTGGATGGAGATAGTCGGATATCTTGGTGGCTTCTTAACTCCGTCATGAATGGGGACTCATACCTTCCTGATTTCACGGGAGTCAGAGTGAGGTCACTTTTCTTGTCGTCGGCTAAAATATCATGATTGTCTATTATTAATTTGAAATTCTGCTGGTGCAATATCCAGTCCCCAAGTTCCATATAGCACTCGGACAATGACACCTGGAATTCTTTGGCTCGTTTAGAAAGGTGCTTCTTCAAATATACCACGTTATACCCACGCATACACTTGATAGAGGATATGGACTCGCCAATATCCAAGCCAGTAACCACGTATTTGTGCTGTGAAGAGCGCAAGCTGATCAAATCCCCTATACGAATATCCAACAAGTATAGATCGCTATTCTTGACATCGTAGAGACCCTCATAGAACTCTATTCTCAGTTGGTCCTGAGCTTGTTCGACAATCGTCCCCGTATACATTTTCAAATCATACAATGCCCATACACTATCCTTGTGAACAATATTATCTTCTGTAAGAACTTCCAGAAACTCTTGTCGAAGTATTGTTTGAGTGGGGATACTGGCTTCTTCTTCATCATCCTTCTCTTCAACTTCATTATTTTGGTCTTCATCAATTTCCATTGCTTGTCCAGATGCTGTCATTGAGTGGGGTTGGGACTCGACAACTTTATTTACTCTTGGCTTGGCAACAATAAAGTTTTCCAGCTCAGCTGTAGCCACATCTTCGTTGATTGTTTGCGTATCACCAGTTTCTTCTCGTTCTTGTTGCACTGGGTCTGGATCATCTAGGGTTGACTTAATAATTCCCGGAGATGAAGGAGGTTGTATTTTGTCTGACCTGATAGATTTATCTTCTTCTTTCAAAGGGCTCTTGGGCCGCTTAGAAGGTGAAGATGATCCCAAATCACTAGGAGATGCGAGTATCACGGGCACGGAGTTGTTGCGAAAGTTGACGGGCGTCTTGGCGACAAGAAAATCGATGGACGATTTGAATTCCTTGTATTTTGCTAGCTTTTTCGGGCTTCTAGCGTTGTTCCTGAGCCTTCTCTTTGCTCGCGTTCGGGTGGTGGTCAAGCTGTCTTCAATGTGGTTCATGCGAACGGTCTCCTCCTCATCGTCTGTTCTCACCTCAAGTTCAGCTATTGCCTTGCTGCTGGTTTCAACATTGTCATTTTGGTCCAGTTGCTCTTGGGTGTTGACCACTTGTCTATGGGAGATCAAGTCCAGGGTGTCAGCAGGGTAGCTAGAGGGGGAGATAAGCTGGGTGTCGGGTACGGGGTCGTTCTTGCTGACTTTTCTGTCCGGAAAAGGGGAATTGTTGGTGATTATATTGTTGTAGGAGGGGCTGGTATCGATTACCTGCGTGCCTGGAAGGGTTATCTTGATGATCTGGAAGTCTGGGTGGTCTGTCGGGAGGTCGGGAGAGTGCTGGGCGACACCCAGCGTGTCTTCATAGTCTGGCTTGATACCTAGGGTGTCTGCATCGATTTTCGAGGTGTCAATATCTATCACCTGTGTTTCTGTGTCAATGTGGTAAACTGGAGGGTCGGCATCGACATCAATGACCTGGGTGTCGCCGTAGTTGCGGGGATTGGCCAACCCAGTGAATGTCGACAAACTGCCTGGTGGGGAGCGTGGAGCAATCAATTGGGTGTCGACCAACGCTTGGTCGGGGTCAACGGCTTGCTGTCTCTGTTGGCCAATCACCTGGGTGTCGGCGTACTTGATGGGGCTGTCTTGAAGAGGAGATCGGAACGGAGTATCGTGGTTCAATCTTTGCAGAAACGGAGTGTCGACGGTGTCGTCAAGGATAAGATCGCCATCGCGGTGGAGTTGGTGGTCGTGGCGCGACACGTTGGAGGTGTCTGCGTCGGTATGGAGGACGGTGTCGGTGCCAAACACCAAGCTGGAATTGAAGTCATCGTGGGAGATGGTGGGGCGATCGTGGTTGTCGATGGTCTGTACTTCACTGCTGCTGGAACCCATTGCCATGAACGCGAGTGTTCATGATAGCGGGGTACGGATAAGCGGGTTACCAGATTGGGGTTGTGTGGCTACGGGCTGGTGGGCACGGAAAGAGACACATATTTCTGATTTTTCATATACACAAAGGTTGAGGGTGGTGACGAATATAATACAATTATACAGTAATATACAGGAATTTAGTGTTACAAGGCGGGGTAGAAATGGGGGGAAGGAAGGGGGCACGACTGTAGAACATAGTGTGCTGGCGGTAGCAAAAGGGTGGGGGTGTTGGGGTGATGTTGGTATGATGCTGATGTAATGTTGTTGAGGAATTGTTATTGATGGTGATGTCGTGGATGAATAGTTGATAATGCTTTGGATGCTAATGATGCTGATGCTGGCAGTTGTAGTGTTCTTGCTTCATGGCGTACAAGTTGGTTCCGGGATGTCGCTGCTCGCCGTGTTCCTATTGCCGATGTTCTTGGTGAAGATATTGTCTAGAAGTGAACTCGACCCTTGGGAAAGATGTCTTTCCCATTCGACGCTCCTGGACTGGCTTCATCTTTGTTAACTGATAATCCAGCTAGTTGCCAAGCTGACTCAAGATGGCCTCAAACGCATTGGAATCAAACGAATTTGCACCACCAGAGTTGCTTTGAACAACCTCAGGGCTGGGGCCGGACCTCGTAGGCAGGTAGTCTCGTTTCACCACAAACACCGCAAATAACCCGATGCGCAAGTCCCGCTGCTGCTCTTTCAAGTAATATGGCAACGCGCCGTCTCTAAAGTCAATCGCCATCAAATAGGAATCTTTGACAAACCATGGCTTGCCTGAGAGCACACCCACCTTATTCTCAATCAACAAATATTGATAAAGCCGATTGTAATCAGACTCGGCTCCAGGGCCCGACTTCAACTCCACCAAATAGAGATCACGAGAGCTGGTGATCTTGTTCAAGTATCCATCTGCAACTTTGCGATCAAGACGGCCCTCAACATGGTATGACTGGTGCGAAAGCATGTCTGCACAGATACCCAACGCCTTGGACTGGTTCTGAGTTAACCGGGAACAGTTGTAAAACTCTCCGTGCGCTGGGAAAGTGGCAAAATCGGGGAAGATAATTGTCCCGCTCCACACTCGTGGGCTGGCAATCTCTTTGGGCTTTTCCTCTTTGCTTTTGCCCGACAAGATTGGATACAACTCGTCGTCGTCAAGCGATTGTACGTGTTCAAGGTCGCTTGATTCTGACGACTTAACTTCAGACTGCTGAGTCTTGCCTGTGTCGTTGGAAGATTCCTCTTCTATATCGTCACCATCGTGGAGAGGATCCTCCAGTTTACCATCATTGTCCGTATTCAACGCTTCACCTTCTTCATCATCGTCGTCATCTTCAAACCGGGGGTTGATGTTATTGTATGTATTCTGCTGCACGGTGCTGGCCACGATCTTGGGCTTCAATTGGTTTTCTTCATCTGCGGCAAATATTCTGTGGTCCACCCTTCTGGTAGTAATACTTTCATCAATCTCACCATTGTCCTCATTTTCGTTATCCTTGACAATGTCCCCCTTGTGGGTTCTTCTAATTATCTGGGAGAAATCGTTCTCGGTCAAGATGATGTTTTTCAAATTGTCCCTTACTTGCTGCTTGGCAGTGGCAATATTCTCGTTGATTTGTTCTGGGGTCAACTTGACCACGTCCTCCAAGGTGATCTCTCCCGAGATAATATTGGACATCACCTTCTTCAACACAAACAAGATTCTTCTGCTCTCGGCGGTGTAGGCCTTGCCGGAAAACTCCTTGAATATAATGTTTTCAATCTCGAGGGCCCATTCGGTAGACTTCTTTTCCTTGTCCTCGTCAGAAATGTCATAATCTGCAGGGAAACTGCGCTTGAAAAAGTTGAAGAACGCCTTTCCCGTGCTCACCCGGTGCTCGTCCTTGAGGTTGTCTATGGAAGCTGGTTGAAGAGATTGCGACTTTGGCTGTGGAACGGGGGCGGAAGTTGAGGCATGTCTGGGCGCAGATTTTGGGGCCTTCTTAGGCGTCGTTCCGTTGGTGCGGGGTTGGCACACATCACAAAGGTAGTTGTCGGGGATCGCCTTCTGGCTGCGGTAACCCATACACTTGGCGTGCTGCCAAGTCAGACACTTGTCACACTGGATAAACGTCCCCCCCTGGTCGTTCTCCTCGTCGTAGTTGTCCTGGTTGGTGCCGCAGGGGTTACATCGAACAACGCCCTCGTCAGAGCCGTCGTTTTTGTACTCTTCGTCGTCATCCTCGGGGGGCGGGGTGGGGGCCTTGGCCCTCTTTGTGGCAGGGAGGATCTCCGCCTCCACGCTGTCGAGATCGGTGCCAAAATACTCGTCCAAGTGCCTCTTGGAGTGTTGGCCCTTAGTGGATCGCGAGGACCGCCTTTGAGCAGGGTTCTCCATGGAAACTTGATGGTGGTTACGGCTAGAGCTCGAGGTCAAACGAGATACAGGGAGCACAAACGGGCTTTGCGCTGAAATAGAACGGGATTAAACACAGCAGTAGCGGGTGCTGGGTGCAGTCAGGTAATGTGCTGTGCTTGGCACCACTTTTGATGTCTACTTGCTTATAACCCCTTGGTGTAGTGGGAGCTATATGGGAGGAACGGCTTGTTCTAATGACTGGTGATTTTGTAGATGTATTTTTCCATTATTTGGGTATCGGCACACGACCCAACGGGATGGTAGCGCCGGTATGGAGATATGGATAGGGGTGAATGATAAGAGTGGTTCTTGTGTTCAGTTTCGACAACGAGCTTAATAGTTTTGTTGTTAGTATTACTTAGAAGAAATTTGCTGTACTGAATTTGTCCAGAATATGTGTTGTTTTGAGCCTTGTAAGAGGGGGTTATCCAAAAGATGCTGAATCGAGATCAATTTGAGATTGAATCCCCATTCAGTTTCAGCTACTGTGGTATCGGGGTAACAAATATTGTCTATGATACGTGGTATGTGAAGCAGCAAAATCTCTTCTTACTAATAGATGAAGATTTTTGGCAGGAGGTGATACTAATTGGTAGGGAAAATGGCTGCAAAATGCTACCTTCCCAGGCCCAAATATCCACACACCCAATTACTCTTGTTTTACCCCGGTCAATAAATACCATTTACTAGAAACAATGAAATAACCTATTTCGTTAGTCTTATCTTATTCTACGACGCTCGTATGTACAAACACTATTTAGTTTATTCAATAGTTGTACTAGAACCATTTATTTATTCATGGTCCATGATCCTCAAATGTGAATTCTCTTGTCAATTCTCATATACCATCTCTCTTGTCTTTACTCAACGGTAGTTCGTTCCAAACCCTCCTGACTCATCAAAGATTCTTTCACACTACATTAATCCCAACAACTGTCACTATCTCTACTGTTTATTGAATACAGGATGAACAAACCTAACATAATATCCAATACAATCCCGACCTATTAACCAAACAAAAAACATCAAATGTAAAACAAAAAAGGGTGTTTACAACCCTTGCACCAATGCCATCAAATCATTGTCATCGCCAAGCAACTCTTCCACATCAGCAAGCGCATTCTCGCTAAATAATCCCGACTTGGTGGGCCTAAACCCCTCCGAAACCGCCTCAACAATCGATGCTGCTCTCCTCCTCAACTTGGAAGCATCCTTCAGGTGCGACTCTCGCCGGTGGGATTGTGCTTTCTTTTGAACGTGATCTTTTTGATGCTGATGATGGTGCTTGGACAACGAATATCTCCTCTTATTAAAATCGTTATTGGACTTGGTGGTGTGGTTATACTGAGAAGTGACGTTCTCAGGGTGAATTATTGCGTGCCCGAGCATCGACTTATTTCTGAATGCTCCTAAAGGTACCAGCTTTTTTTGGTTGTTGAAATCCCTCCATATCCGGATGTCGGTCTCATCGTCATCATCTAACTCACTCACATTGAGAAGCTCATCTAATCCTAAAGCCAGGTCGTCGGAAGCCGCCATGGGAGCAAGGGTGACCACACTTTTTCTTCCGCGGGTTCGGGGTTCATTCAGCTTGGTATTCAAACTTCTGGTTGAAAGCCCATCTATGATCCCAAACGGTTTGCTATCTATAGCCACCCAAGACCCAAGAACTGGGGGACGGTAGTCAGCTGTCTTTGATGATAACACCTCTTTGGCTATCTTGGAGCCCATTGTGCTGTTGTTCGATGACGTTGGCAATGACAAATCAACATCGGTTGACTCACCACTGTCATAATCATCAACGCTCATTGAGTCGTTAAAGTTGCCCACAGGGATAACCAGCTTTTTCTTAGGGTTCCCCGAATTGCGGTCACCAACTGCTTTTTCAGTGTCTAGCTCTCGGAATAGCTCCTCAACGTGAGTCAAATCTTCTTCGTCATGGTCTTCTATTTCACTGGAACTCGATCCATTGTCTGAACTGAAAAAGTAATTCCACAAGTACGAGTCATCTTCATCATCGCTGTTGGACAGTTGCTTTCTTTTGTTCTTGTGCTTGGGACCAGAGGTAGAGGCATTCTTTTTATTCATTGATTGAACTGCCAACTCATCATCTTTGCCGTTTTCCTCTTCACTGCCATTGAATAATGGAACATCAAAGTCGACAAAATCGTAGTCATCCTCTTCGTATTCATCGGCACTGTCATCGCTACTTTCATACTGAATAACGGGTTTTGGTTGAACTCCGCTGATGTCCTGAATCGAAGTCATGATTTTTTTGCTGGAGCTGTCAGTGTCAATACCTTCATCGACACGGAGATCGTCATCATCAAACCCATTATTTTCAAACTCATTTACCAAAAACTTTTCCTCTTCAAGCAAAAATGGATCATCGTCATCTTCACCTACCGACCCCACTGAATTGCTTCTGGAGAGGGGTTTTTCTTTAGCTGGTGACACAAAATCTTCTAGATCATTATCTGCTTGCAATGTAGCCAACAATTCATTATCGTCAATCTCATAATCTTCATCGGAGTTGATCTCGTCGTCGTTGATTTTCGGCACTTCAATCAATTGATGATCGAAATCAAAGTCGAAGTTGGTAGTGCCTTTTTCCGTTTCTATGTCAGCAAGGGTTGGGGAGTAGTCAACTTCTTCTCCTATATCTTCCTCCTCCAAGCCGATGTTGTCACTCTTCTTGTCTCCGTCATTGGTCTCTTCTTCATCGATGACCGAGCTGTCGTCGTACTTGGTATCTCCAAAATCAAAAGTGAAATTGATGTCTGGCAACACAGCATCCGATTTTCTGCGACCAAACTTTGCTCCGGAGTTAGACCGCCCTTTGCTATTCTTTTTGGCCTTGCTGTTCTTGGAAACGGCAACAATGTCCGATATATCTTGGTCGGAGTCGGACTTGACTGCCAGTTCGTGGTTATTTCCTTTTGTCTTTAGTCCTTTCATTGCCCGGACTTGTTGCATGGATCTTGCCTTTCTCTCGGCCTGCAATTTGACAAAATCCACGTCCGAATCATCGGAGTCGTCTTCGGAGGACGATGGTTCGTCCGAATCGCCACTTATTTCTGAATCGTGGCGACTCTTTCTTCTGTACATAAGAGAGTACAAACCCGTGAGACCAATGTGGTTTTCGTCGTCGTCATCGTCATTGTCTTTGTCTTCGTCATCTTGGTCACTTTCTTCGTCGTCGTGGTCAGAATTTTCCGACAAATCATAGTCCCATTGGGCGGGCTTCTTTTCCGTTCTCTTTTTCCCGTAGGAGACCCCCTTTCCAGCCTTTTTTCCCACAGTTTTTCTGCCCCCCCTGCTGTACAACTTGTTGACAAACTCTTTTCTGGAGAAACTAGAGTCATTGTCGGACACGGCCGTCAAGGACGATTCCGAGTCGGAGCCCGACTCGATGGCGTAGATGGTGGTGGCATTTTTAGTCTTTTCGGAATCGGAAGACGAGGAAGTGGAGTCTACAATGCTGAATCTTCTATTCTTGTGCTGGTTGTTGTAGTTGTGGTGGTTGTAGGACTTGTAGTTTTTCCCTGCGTAGGGGGAGTTCTTGGCGGGAGCCATGGGTGACAGGGACTTGGCCTTGGATACTTTGTGCGCAAACGACTTACCTGCGCTTTTAGGCATGCTTGAATGTCAGTAAACCGGAAACAGGGATGTTTCAATTGGTGGTGTGGCGTTGTCTCTGGCTCAGTAATTGACTATGCTATTTATGAAATATGGAAAATTGTAAAGACTCAACAAACTGATATTTCGTAACGTGTACATAGTACGGTTTCGGAGACAAGGAACACCTGGTGGCAATGTCGACAAAGCCCTTCTATAGTGGGGAATCTAGGTTCGAGTGTCAAACCTGAAACAGACCCAATTATATGTGGAGGTATGGGTGCAGTGGTAGTTGAAAAATGATGAGCTTTGGGGTTTTGCTGTCAAATTGCACAGGTTGTGGAAGCGACTGGAAAACAGCTGCAGGTGGAGTTGGCAATGTAGCTTGAGCTATGGTGCAGCTGAAGCCCGGTTTAATGGAGTACTGCGAATTGGTGCTGCCGGAGTGGTGGCTGAATTGCGTGGTTGTCTTTGTTGCAATCCCTCGTTTGCTGTCCAGGGCACAGGAAATCTGGTCGAAAAACGTTGTTGAAATGTTCTTCAGGGGTACGGCAGACACTACGGGTCGAATTTGCCTATACGACAAGGGTTATTACTGCGTCGTATCAAACACGGGGTGCGATGAGTAAGCGATGGGGTCTGTGTTTGGTGTTATTTTTTTGTTTGGTTTTCCTGCGATGATTCCCCTGAGAAATTTTTCACGAGTGCAACCACAGTTTGGCGGGGCAGGAGCGGGGAAAAGGGGGCGGGTTCGAGGGTGTCTACAGGGAGGGGAAGGAGAGAGTGGTCACGGTATCCCCGTTGTCGACAATGGGGTGACCACAATGGCTCAAGGGGGGGATCCTGTGGCGTGCGATGAGCTACGTAGTCCATTTCGCATTCGGGAAACGGTGGTAATCATGCGATTCCGGTGCGCATGGCTGGTGAGGGATTGGCGCTGTAGGCACCCGTTCTAGACCCAATGGGCCCTGGCCAGGACCGGGGCCGGACTCGAACTTGGCCCCTGTGGTTTTCGGGCTGGGGCCGTTGTTTTTATGCTCTTTCTGTCTGGAGGCCCCCATCGTGCCACCACACCCATCTTTGTTCTCTACAGTTTCTGGCATGTCTCCGTTCAACCATCACTGGGATTAATTAGACTCTATATCGTGTACTTTCATATACATCGAATGCAAACCGCACGCATCCCCCGTGGCCCTGCTCGTCCTAATGTACAATTACCTCCTTAGTACTTCTTGTCAGCCTCGGCACTGGCAGTCAACCGCGCACTCAACTCAATCTGGTCCTTGACGGCCTTGGTCAAGTACTCAATCATAATCACGTCCTGGCTGTGGGCCAAAAACTGTCTCTCCAACTCCTCCACGTTGTTCATCAATGGAGGACGGTTCAACAAGGTGTTGCTCAAGAGTCGCAACAACTCCACGTCGCCGTCGCCGGTGGAGGCCTGGGTTTCGATATACCTCAACAACCCGTCAATGTTGGCCGACACCTCCTGCAATTGCTCGCTCAAGTACGTGAAGTCGGTGTTCAATATGGTGGCATCGCTATTTATCGACTTTTCCTGCAAGGTGGTGAATGCAATCTTGTCGGTGTTGGTGCTGTTGATGACTTGGTTGGGGATGGGGGTGAAAATGTACGAGTTGTTGGAGGCAGCCGTCTTCCAACCCATCTGGGCAGGAGTGGAGGGTTTGCCCACGGCGGCGCCAATGTAGGTGGTGATCTTGGGGGCCTGGATCTGTCCCTGGGACGTCAAGTATTCCACATTCAAGTAGATGGCAGGGTAGGGGTAAGCCCTGTCTGCCCCCTTGGAGTAAAAGTCGTGGATCAAGCTGGTGGTGCTGTCGATGTCACTGGCACTGCCAAACCACCCCAACACCGACTCCTTGCTGTGGGCCTTCTTGTACAACTGGTATAATGTGCGGTGGGTCTGGTCTTCAATCACCAACGAGTCCCCGGTGTCGTTGCAGGGCACCATGAAGGCGTCCCTGATCTCAAACAGCAATCCGTCTTCCGATCTTATTCCCAACAACGTACCAATGGTTCTCTTGTTGGACGCCAACACCTGCTTGGACACAACTTCCAAGATCTGGAGCATGGCGGGCGCGTGTATCTTGATGCTGGCGGGCCCGTTGGCGGCGCTGGCGCCGGGGGCCACCACATTTGGTCTCACCAAATGCATGAATGTGTTTTCCTGTGCCATGTTGTCGCCTGCTGGTGTATGGATGTGTCGTCCGTAGTGAAGGTTCACGGATTTTTCATATAAAAATTTTCACCCGCGCTGTATGCAGGAGGCGTTGCAATCATCACCAACCTTGACGACAACACCATCAAGGGCCGCCATCCCAATGGGGCAATGGTGCTAGCGGCACGGCCCAATTAGGCAACGGTGCCTGTATCCGGGCGCGAGACGGTGGTTCTGTGATTGTTCACGGGCTGTATGTTGTAGAACGGGCGGCCATGTGCCTGTTTGTAGGTCCCGTGACCCCTGATGCTGGAAGCGGGTATTGTAGCAACCTCTCACCAACAGTCATTATGAAATAGTTTAGGTGCAGGAACCATCGCCACGGTCGCTACCAAGTCGCCTGCAAAATGTTGGGCGACGGCCCCTGATTTTGTCAAGAACGCGACCTTTGTCCAAACCACCCTCAAGTTGACGTCACTACAAGCAACCGCCTCTCCTTCCCTCAACCACTATGTCTTCCGCCACCGTGGAGTCGCCGCTGGGTTCCGCTGGCGCCAACGGCAAAGAGGCATCCTCCGACCAAGCATGGTTGTTTTCACCGGAGTCGTTTCTTCGCGCCTCCCCGACCCGAATCCAGTCTAAGCTCACGGTTGCCCAGGAATTGAAGACACGAGAGTCGATCCATGACTTTGTCATCCGCCTAGGGTCATCGTTGAAGTTGGACGGCACCACCATCCTAGCCGCAACTGTGTACATCAACAGGTTCTACATGCGGTTGCCCATCACCTCCTCCAAGTACTATGTCGCCAGTGCTGCCATCGCCATTTCGTGCAAATTGAACGACACCTACCGACAGCCGGGGAAAATCGCCTTGCTGGCCTGTAACATCAAGAACCCCAACCCTGGGCGGCCCATAGACGAACAGAGCGACATGTTCTGGAGGTGGCGAGATCAGTTGTTGTACCGCGAAGAGTTGATGCTCAAGACCTTGAACTTTGACCTCAACATCGACTTGCCGTATGCCATTCGCGACAGGCTCGTCCAGCCTAACGCCGACGACGACAGCTTGTTTGAGAAGAAAAAGGCGGATATCCTCAAGAACACAGTGGCGTTGCTCGAGGTGCTCTCATCGTTACCCATCCTTGTTTCTTACAGTGTAGACACGGTGTTTGCCACCGTATTGGTGATAATCATCATCGAAGGCAGGGACAAGTTGGGCAAGGACTTGGCCTTGCCAAAAGACTACTTGAAGCTGGCATTGGGAGTGGACTCTTCGCTGTGTTTACTGTGTTTTGACTACATTTTGACTCTCTTGGACAAGTGTCAACAAGACCCACAAGCCCTCAGCAACCGAATAGCATCGAAGCGGCTTCTGGCCATCACCAGGGTCCATTTTGCCCAACAAGTTAATGGCAGTTGAAGGTGACGATGTCCGTCTTGTCGTGGCCCCTATGTACAGGCTACGATTGTATTATACTGTATACTATGTGTTTTTGTACACTCGAGGAATTTGCATTTATCCTATTTGGCACAAATACCATCAATGTCAACCGCCCTTGGCGACGTAAGCTTCTCTCGCTCCATATCTGATTCGTGTCGCCATGGAGATGCCCGGCCCGCATCCTCTCGAGTCGACCTTGAGCGGCAGCAAAACAAAAAACTCAACCTGATTTACAAGCAAATCAAGGCATGCTACGAATCAGCCGACTACATGGCTATAGTCTTTAAATTGCCCCTCCTCAAAGACTTTTCCTCTCTACCTCCCTTGTTTCATCTCCTTATTGGATATTCCATGTTTAGGTTAGGAAGAATATCGAGTGCCATTGTTGAACTCAACTTGGCAATTGAATTTGCAGCCACCAAAAAAGAAAGAAAGAATTATACCCGGGCATTAACAAAGATGTATGCTGAGTTGAATATGTCTGAAGCTGCTCACTGCTGCTTGGCTGAGAGGATAGAGCTAGCTTTGTATGAAATAATTTTCTATTTTTACTACTATGGAGGACTGGGTTCGGCTTGGATGCAAGAGATAACGAAGATATCCACAATTTGATAGCCAATCTTCCTCCAAGTACGTAAAAATCTCACCATTTAGCTGAATTACTCACTAACACCTTCTAGTAAAAGAGACATTTCCTTAAAGAACCAAATCGTTCAAATCTCCAACCAAGATAGTCAAGTAGTGGTGGAGTCGTTTACAGGACAAGCATTGATCGTATATGGCATGATGAACCAAGCAGAGAAAGAGATCCAAGAATGGAACCTTTCTAGAAAACTAACAAAATCAAACCCAGTGGCCACCATCTTTGATGCTATTCATCTCATGGGTCCCCGTGTATTGTATAAATTATTAGTTAAACATTGGAGAATATTGCAGCAATATATGGAGCATGATTTCATCAAGTTTGCCGAAATTGATGCTTCCGTATCTCTGGAAGACTTTCTGGCTCAATTGTTTAAATGGCAAAAGTTTAAATTAGAGATGAAATCAAGAGCTACCATTCTCCTCCAGTATCATTTCATTAGTGGGTATCTTGAAATGCTCAATTCCAATTTTACAGAAGCATGTTTTCATTATCGATGGATCTTGGACATTCACGACAATTATGACTTGAAACACAACTCTGATCTAAACTGGATAATACCGATCCACACAGTAAAGCTCTCGCTTGTGTTTTATTGCTGCTCAAAAATATACCGCCAGTCTGTTTCTCGTAAACAATTGAATAAATTATTTGCAGAGCTTACTCTGAAAGGTACCAACGACATTCAAGATCCCTATTGTTACCATGCTCAGTTTTTTGCCGTGGTTGGTTCTATTAAAGAAAGGTTAGCTCTATTGGAGTCCAGAAACATACAAATTATTGTTGATAAGAGCTTACAAACATGTGTCCAGTATCATCCATTTCATGCTGAAGTCATGGTACGGGAATACATTTGTGTTGCTTGTTCCATGTATCAGGACAATCCATTTCTAACTTCTGTTTATGATAGGGTACTATGGGGATTACTTGTACTTGGAGGAATTCATTGCAAGACGTTTTACTTCTTCTACATGCTCCGCAACAATGCCTCCACTAATCTAAACTATAGTCTCATTACTGTCTCACATAACGAGGATCCTGAAATATTTGACGTTCATAATATTCTTGGTTATTATGAAAATGGTTGGACAGTGGTGGAAGAAACCGTAACTTTATGTCATCAGATATTGAAGTCCACTGAGATAGACTTCTGGAGCATTTCCCACTCAAGGTTTTATCTCCTTCCTCAGATATATGTGCACGGAAGAAAGCTCATCAAGTCTGATACAAGTGAAGCTGACGAAGGAGATGATTCCAATAGTTCGTTGGGTAGTGGTTTCTTCCACAGAAGTAGACCCTCCAGCTCCACATGCAAAATTCCCAAAAATTCATCAGCAGAGAATAAAATAATTGTGAGTAAGTCCCTCATTAATCTCTGGAAACAACAATATCAGTTGTACCATGGACATATCCCTGAAATAGTGCATTGTTATATATAACATCTTTAATCAATACTGTGGTGCTATTATTTCATGTTCTTGTTTCTGATGATCTGGATAATAAACCAAACTCCTCTGTAGCAGAGGTACATATTCTTGAAATTGATCGGATGTTAATCAGAATAATTATTTTGGTTCAGCAAATTGTCACAATAATCGTTTCAATGTAGACGTACGAAAGGTTCTCATAATTGAGTATGATCACCAGTTGTGTCAAATCTGTAAAAGACTAGCTGATAATTATAATGACTTATGGTAGCGCTAAATATTTGAAAATATTATGAATGTGTTGATTTCATTTCAAACAAGTAATTAGACATAATCTCAATTGGGAATCTTTCAATTGCAATAAAAATAGATGCCAGTCATCAATATTCATGTTATATAGCTAGTTTTATGTTCAAATATGTTTTATCGGTCCAAGTTAAACTTGTGGTAGTTTTTCAGTTTTAGCTAGTTTACTTGTGTACCAAAAGCAAATAAAATTTATTAAATAGGACTATTAGCTTTGTCAAATGATTCAACTTACCTTGTTGTTAGTTTGTCTTAAGTATTCAGTATTATTGTGCATGACCTACTATGAGGACACAAATCTGTAATTCTTACATTAAATTTAGAAGCATTCTTTAAGATCAATAAAAGGGCTCGCATAGACAATTTATATTTACTCTCAACTGATATAAATTTGAAATTATGCTATCACCTGTGAATTTAGTGGTTTTTACTATTATTTTCTTAGGTTCTTATGGTTCTTTTAGTGAAGAGAATCGTATTTTACCAAAACTTGTGACAAATGTTGACGACAACTTTGTTATCTCCAAATTTACGGTTTGAGAATTAAAGCGCGGAAACCAAATTACCCTTATTGTTATGGATATCTTCCAAAACGAAAAAGTACTGTATTACACATTGTGACAACAGAATTAAACAATATTACTTTATCAACTCAGTCTGAATTTGAGAAAGCTACGTTGGATAGTTATCATTCTCCACCATACAATCTGTCGGTTGATTACTGCAAAATTGCAGCCACAATAATCGAGGAAGAGATAGAAAAAATCGAAAAAGAAACTAGTGTGTTCTAATTGGAAGAGAGCTGAATTTGTTAATGTGGTTTCTTCTTCCAATGATAGAGAAAGTCTAATGCAACCCGAATTTGAAATAGTGAATATGATGTACTGTATTTCACAATTTTTGAAATCAATAATTAACTCAAAAAGTAAAGGTGTAGTATAGCTGTTCAGGTTTATTTGCTATTCTTCGTAAAATATGCTATGATTCGAATGGTTTTTAATATGTCCCAAACTATTGCTACCATTCAACCTCAATGAATTAAAAGATTTGTTATATTGTCAGGGGTAGTTGAAAATAATTGAATTCATTTCCGACCAACAATTCTGTTTGATTGTATATACGAATTTTATTTGAAGTATTTCAAAAGACATAATTTGATCTACATTTTGGATGAAATCCTCAGCAACCGATTTTTAGGAAACTACTACTAAACCTGGATTCACTTGTGACATTTTGCAGATCGTGGAAGGGACCTGATGCGTTACTTAAACCTAAATTTTTCCTCCTATGAATACATCGAATCCTATTTCAAATATGCTATCTCTAATTGTTTTATTTACATATATCTGCGTCTGTTTGGCTGACTATGGTGCTGTTTATAAGAAAAATGGTTCAGTACAAAGACTTTTGACAAATCTTGATGATAATCTGATTTGGTACCTTCATTTCTATGGATTAAGAATTGGAGCCCGCAAACCAAACAACTCATACTGTTATGGATATCTCCCTAGAAGGACTAACAAGGTCTTGTATTTCGTGACATCTGAGCTGAACAACATTTCTTTGTCAACTCAGTCTGAATTTGAGGAAGCTACATTGGACAGTGACCATTCACCACCATATTACCCACTGGTTGATTACTGCAAAATGGCCTCTGATGTGATCGATTATTTTAGATCAAAGCCAGGATATTGCAGGCAAACTACTCCGTATGCCTTAAAATATTATGACAGTGGAGTTTGCCATCCTGCAAATTGAACTCCTTGGTGATTTTAATCCTATGGATTAATAAAGAAGCTGAGTCTTTTCAAATATTACATTAGAGAATTTACACATCGGATATTGTTTATCAAATAACTTCAAAGTGAATTAGAAAATAATAAGACGAATATTCAAATTCTAGAATTGATTGGACAACTTACAATATATTCAAGCATTCCCCTGCTTGGTGTTCCATTGAAACATGTAGGTTGTAGCTATATTCTGCAAATTGTCGTGATCGTTTATGAGATTCAATTTTTCTTGGTTACGTAATCAGCTCTGAATGTGTTATCTAAGCAACCAATTGTTCGATCATATTCTGTAATTGTCGTCCTGATTCACTTTATTGCACACCATTATTAGATTAGTGGGAAATTGCCAAACTGCTGATCAAACATGGATGTTGGAGTAGCTGTCTTTGACTATGTATGGCGAAGGCGAGATTTAGATGTCAGACATCGCGGAGAAGGCCGTCGAGGGAGAGCTCGAGAGCTCGAAATTGTTGACAATGATCACATCCGACAATACCAGCGAGGTCGAAATTATGTGTATTGGGTGAGATGGTTCAACTTCTTAACCTTACCTGTTGTCAACTTCTTTCTTATATGGCGAGAATTCACTTGGACAAAGTTGGGGAAAATGATATTTAATGCATTAACTGTAACTTTTCTGTTGACGTTAAGAGTGTTGAGGTTTACGGCATTCTTCATTTGTATTGGGGTTTACTTTCAAGGCGTCATTCAAAAGTTGTTAATATTTTGCAATGTCTTGACGTTTTCGCGTCATTTCTTGGTTGACGTATTGACCTTTTTATTACAACATTCGCAAACTTTATTGGAAGCCCGCAAGCAGGTGTATTTGCATGGTCTCGATCCACTATATTTCTTAAAATATGAAAAGTATGATAATCTATCTACATGGCAGGTGATCAAGTTTGCTTCATGCAACACCTTTGCAGCGCAAATGGATATGGATTGTGACTTTCGGGCGGATAAGCTGGTCATATGTACGGTAGATTCGAACAACTTGGTGTTCAAATTCTATGGGGTGTTTACGCGTTATTTCCCGACTCTCGATACACAAAGTTCTTGGGTACTAATGGCCGGTACGGTTTTGGTGTACTTGACCTACGCTATTGTTGGTGACATCATTTGCTTAAATGTGATGTTTTTTTGCATGTTCAATATCAAGAATCGAGTAATGGGGTACAAGCAGATTTTGTCTCTGATTAGTTGCATGTCTTTGGGAAGCATTGCTAGGTACTTGGTATAGGCGTTTATTGAATACAGGTTTGGCACTCGAGTTCACAAAGTATGGGGTAATGTCCCAATTAGGAAATGCGCTTGCGCAACTTCCCCGGAATCACCATGTTCCGCTAGGTTCCCGAGGCTAAATATAATTGGGACTCTCCCTTGCATGTTTTCAATAGGACAAATTTCTTCCTTAGCATTTTACTATAGACCACAACAAATATGAGCGGCATTCCCGAGAAAATGAAGGCAGTTGTCTTCCATGGCCCCTTTGACATACGTACTGAAGAAAGAGCCACCCCAAAGATTGAGAAACCGGACGATGTTATTCTCAAAGTGAAATATTCAGGGTTGTGCGGCACCGATCTTCACAGCTATCGTGGTCACATCAAGGGTCCAGTTGGGCAGATCATTGGCCACGAATTTGTGGGAACTGTTGTTGCGGTAGGGGACAAGGTTAGTAAATTTGCAATTGGTGATGATGTCTTAAGTACATTTACTGTGCAATGTGGACAATGTTGGTACTGTAAGCATGGATATAGTGGTCAATGCGAGGTAACCAACACATTTGGTAAAGTTGGACTTGATGGAGGACAAGCAGAATACGTAAGAATCCCCTTTTCTGAGACCACTTTGGTGAAGAAGCCTGCTTCTATCGATGAAGGTGTGGACGATTCGATATATGTGCTAATGGCCGATATATTTGTCACCGGCTACTACGGAGTCAAGAAGATTGTGGACTACCTTGGTCAGAGATCAGCCAAGGGATATGAGCTTCAGCAGCTCAAAGATACTTCCATCTTGCAAATTGGTGCTGGTCCCGTGGGGTTGTGTGCCTTGAGAATATTGAAACATTTCGGCTTTGGCAAGGTTGTGGTGGTTGACAGTATTTCTTCGAGACTCCAGGAAGCAAAGCGATTGGGGGCAAACAAAGTCATCAACTATCAAACGGAACCCAATGCTTTGGCAGACTATATTGCTGGTGAATTGGACAACATTGGTTTCGATGCCGTGTTGGAGGTTGTTGGTGCTTCATCTGCGTTGGAGACGGCCTACAAGAGTGTGCGAGGCAATGGATTCATTTCCTCTCTTGGAATGGGACATGAACCATTTCCATTCAATGGACTTGACTGCTATTTGAAAAATGTCAATATCTCCTTTGGTCGATGCCACTCATGGGCCCTCTTCGGTGAGGCATTGGAGATATTTGACAAGATGAAAGGTGATTTTGGGTCGTTTATTGACCACAAGGCACGCTTGGAGGATAGTAAGCAAGCGTTTGAAATGTTTGACAACCACAAGGTCAACAAAGTGGTGTTTGATCTCACGTGATGTATGGCTTTCTGGTAGTGTCTATAATTGCATACGAGTGTTTGTTGGAGTATAAGGTACGATATTGAGCAGTCTTAAGGATTGTAAGTGATTCTTATTTCTTATTTTGACGTCAACGTTGAAGTCTGCAGTAAGACCATAAAGGGTGTCAAATGCACCAATAATACCAGACTATTTAATGCCTTCTTTTGCCTTCTTATATACAAAGTCGTTCAACCTTGGTGGTTTTGCAGCTATTTTGCAACTACTTTACAATAACACCTCGAGTATCTAAACTCGCTAGCTATTTGAACATTTCTTTTGAGAACAACCAAAATTCTACCTAGTATCATCTAAGCCATCCACATCCTACACTCCAGAGACCTTCTAGGACATGTTTCAAAGACAGTTTACCACTCCCTGCCTCAACTGCAAGGGCGCTGTGATGACACGAGTGGAAAACAACCATCCTGCATACAGGGCCGGCGATCCCATTGATAGACCGTGTCGACGTATACGCGTTCGAGAATCCGCCTTTATGGCCAAGTTGGTAAGGCACCTCACTAGTAATGAGGAGATCGTCAGTTCGAATCTGGCTGAAGGCATCTTTTTTTGGACCCCACAACTTCTCTCCTACCTAGACACAGTTAACAACGTCATAGACCTCAGTCAGGACATCCACCAAGTCTTTGGGCACCTGCCCAGCTCCGGGGTCACGTGCGTATCATCACAGGAAAAAGGTCGTGTAAGTACACAAACAGTCATGTGCCTTTGCCCATGGAAGCACTCGGACCGGTCCACGGAAAATGCAGGAGCTTGCGCTTAATCGTACTGCAGTTTGCCAGCCGTCTCCTTCCCCACAGGACACCTCAATTAGGAATGTCGAGGAGAGTAGGTGACAACGGCAACGAATCCGACTATGATTTTCGCCGAAATAACCCCGGAGCCGAACCCGGCCCTTCCCAGCCCTATTTCCCGCCATCGTCGGAATCACATATAAGACGGTCTCCGTTGCCGTCGATGATGGAGTCAACCTCAAATGGATCCGCCAACTTGACTCTGTCGCAGACCTCCATCCCAACACCGCGCGGTGGCAGAGCCAGCTTTGTCAAACCATCCATGAGCTTTGAGTCTGGTTCCTTCAGCAATTCGGTGTTGCCAGCTCCGCTTGGCCAGCCGTTCTTGACGAGCCAGGCTGCCCCTCAGCCGCTCCAGCCTGGTCCGTCAGCGCTCGCAGGGTTCCTGCCCGCCCACCATACGAGCTTGAAGGGCCGATTACGGGTGAGCAAAGCCTGTGACCGGTGTCGCACCCAGAAGATCAAGTGCTCCGGTACCCATCCCTGTGCCACCTGCACCCGGCAGAAGAAGGAGTGCACCTATTCAACCAACTACACCACCGTGAAGGAGCCAGGTGTCAACAGCAATGGCCTTCAAGTGGGATCGGGAATGGAGTATCCTGCGGCCAAGAGACAGAAGCTAAGCATGTTGGGTGTGGAGCCGTTTGGGCTCCCCCAGATCAGCAAAACCGATGACAAGTCCTACATTACCCACCTTGAAAATAGGGTCCAGTATCTTGAGAGCTTGCTTACTTCAAACACGTACCACACATTTAAGCAGCCCCACTCGGAGGAGCCCGAGAACCCCGAGGTGGAGAGATCGTTGTTTAGCAGCAGCTCCAAATGGCGGTTTTCCCGCAGACACCAGAATATGTTGATTGTGGAATTGTGCAAATCAATGTATGAAAACCTTTCTGACGATCTGAAGAAGTTGGTCACATTGCCACGCAACCAGTACTTTGGCTGGAATATGTCGGGGGTCAACTATGTGAGCTCGGAAGAGTTGCCTCCTCTTCCTGAATTTGGCACCCCGTTGGAAACGGACGAGTTGATTGACTATTACTTTCGTGAAATTAACCCCTTGTTTGCCATTCTTCATGAAACCGTGTTTAGAGAACAAGTGGAAGCCTATGACAAGTTGTTCCGCGAACAACTAACCTTGAACAAGAATGTCAACGACCGAGATTCCAAAACCAATCAGACCAGGCTCTTCACCGCTATTTTGTACTTGGTGTATGCGTTATCTATTCGGTTTAGCGAGGTGCAAAAGTTGAAGGGACCAAGTATGAGCTTGCTCAAACTCGAAGAGAAATTGTTCAAGTATGGTTATAAAGTGGTTTCCATCTTGAGTTTTGAATGGGAATCGTTCGAATTGATCCAGAGTTGGTTACTTATCGGCTTGTATTTGCGAGTGTCTCATCGCCAGACAAGCTCATCGCACGCGTTTGGCCAGGCGATAACCATGACAAAATCAATGGGGTTGGGCTTTGATGAAGAAAACCCCAAGATTTTGGTATCCACCGCTTATGAACGATTAAAAGCAAAGAGAATATTTTGGAGTGTTTACACTTTTGATAGAGTATTTGGGTTACAAACAGGCAGGTACTGTGGAATCTTAGATCAAGATGTTTGCCGACCATTTCCCAGCTTTGATTTTGAAGAGGAAACAGTGAAGGATGATTGGTTAACCCTCCCAGCCCTTGCCCTAATCCACGTTGCCCGTATATCAAACTTTGTTCATACATCTCCTACCGATAATCCACATTTAATTAAATACCAGCAAGTCAATAGCGAGTTGGTGATTCTACATGAATGGTTTAATGAAAATGGGTTCCGGAATGACTTATTGTTCAACAAAAACAATGGTCCTGAATTAAATGAAGATGATGACAAGACCATTAGCCCGTTAGTCAAGGCCCAGGTCAAACTCCACTACTATGATTTAATCCTTTGTACCCACGGAAAGATTTTGTTCAACTACATTGGTAGAAGGATAACCAGTCATGGATTGAAGATTGAAATGGTGTTGGATGCATGTCATGGTGTAGTTGAAGTGTTGGACAAGATCAACAAGGCGGGCTTGCTTTACACACCATGGTATCTGACGTTGCTACTATTGTTCAATATTGGAGCCAACTCCATCACATTGATTAACGCAGGAATATTTGTTGATCAAGCTAGAGACATTTTAAAGTCAACCATTCGCTTTTTTGGAATTCTTAGAAAGTCACCCATCCGTAATGACCAAGGTAAAATCATTTTTAGAGAAAGGTTTAAGATGGTACGCGAGTGTTTGTGGGCGTTGAAAATGGCCAACAGAATATTATCATTGCGGTTGCAAGAGGAAATCAAGGCGCTCAACAATATTGGTATCGATCATGGATCGAGCGATGTCAACAAGCAAACATTTACGCAGCTCGGAATTTCGAGTGAACCCGTCGAAGGGTCTCTGGCACAACACGAAAAGTCCAAAGACGAATTCAACCGGGTATTTGAGAAGCAATTACATAGAAATGACGATAATGGTCCTGTCAAGATTGAGGCTCAAGAACAGCTGATGATGACGCCGCAGACATATTTTCAAAACCAGGGTGACACACCGTCGTCCTCTACGTCAGTGGATAATTCCAACACCAATTCGCTTGCGGGAAGCGATCCCAACGATCCCTACAGCAATTCCGATGTGGACAATTTGTTGGGCAATCTTCAGTGGTTTGATCAATGGCTTGATTTCAACTACGACTTATAAATGTAAATAGCGCCTTTTTCTTAGAGAAATTATACAGCATGTGATGTGCCCCATTCTTTCGTACGACACTAGACGACTGTGATCTGTCGCCACTGAGAGTTTCCACAGGAGTTCGGCTAAGACAACCCCACCTAGACCAGGACAGCAGCAAGAGCCGTGGCTGCCTGCAACATACGCGCATCAAAACCCACCATCCGTGCTTCTGACCCAACTAGGAAATAATGGAAATATTCATGCTTGATGCAATCGGGAAAAGGTGGGGAGGGCGTGGGGGACGATTGCAGGTTGCGTTGACGGACAATGGTAGTGGTGATGATTGCTGCAGGGATTTGCAGCACAAGGTTCCAGTTGTAATTAGAAACCCAGGCAGACCTTCCTGATTAGGCAGGACCAAAAAATAGAACACCACAACGGCAAGCAAACAATGCGAACAATAGCCGTGGTGTCGACTTTTGAGCGTTTTCCTTTCGGGCTCCGAGGATCTCCGGGGAGCGTGCACAGAGAACCATACGGCAGATTCACCAAAGAAGTTGGAATTGCTTGGCATCAGGTGCAGGGCTGGTAAAGGGTTGATGGAAACAATCCTTTTGTTACAGGTTCCTGTAGTTTACAGTCCAAATACAACCAATGGTCAAGGATAGGGGTTATGGGCACCTGTTCCGGGTAACGTCGATCATAGTATGATTCGAGACGATGGCTTTGTGAAACCAGGGCGATGTTGCGAGTAGAGAAACTACGAATCGGACAGCCAGTGGAGGCTAGAACTGTATCCATGTAGCGTTGCAAACAGAATTTGGATGTCTGAAAATCACGACTTCGTCCACGCCTACATTCTCCAAATGGACAGGACGTAGCTGACAACCTTATTGTGGAGAATGGAGAGATGTAAAAAGTGTGGGGGATGGCAGTTTTAATGCCATTGTCAAGGACAAAGCTATACGGTAAAACTCTCGCAATGATAAACCCCAGACAAGAAAAATAGGAGGGAAAAATGCCTCTTTCCGGAACAACTGGCATGGGGTCAAAAGATACGCACGGGACTGCACCGCTACGCATGCTTGGGTGGGCACCCAGAGGGCGTCCGGGAGAAATGGCGACAATAACCAGGGGAGCCAATATTTTTTACCCCATTTTCCCGAGGTCCACCTATCAGGCAAGACTAAAGATGATACTGCCGCAAAGAAAAAGTTTGGATTCAGCATGCTTGCATGTGTCAAGTGACGCACATTTCACACATGCATAATCACCGTCAAGAACGGGATTGTAGCTCTAGTAAACTACCCTGAGCCACACTCACACCAGGGTTGCCCAATGGGCAAAAGGAGGGAGGAGCTAGACTCTAAATGGCAAAATGGCGATTGCATGATGTCAGCAATCGCGAGAGTTATTGCTTGTGTTGCTGTTACTCTAACAGAGATAAACCATCCTAGTTCCTCGTATCCGAAACCTACCCCATGGCATAACAATGGCAACCTACAAGTTCCGATCCACCATAAACTTTTTAAACATAGTGCATCAGTGTCGCGGGATTTCACGTGTAGCCATGGTAACCGTTTAGGTTGTGCGGATGCCATCAGGTGGTGGTGGAACTGGGCTATCTTGCTGCACATTTTTCGGTGAATCTTACCCCATGGGCACCCGCCGGGTAATCTAATCTACACATGGATTTCAATTGCTGTTTCAACCAGGATTGTGATTTCGGGACAATGTTGCTATCTCCACAATTCATAGACATATTCTACAAAGGGTAAACAAAGGTGTGGACGTACGGTGTGGACTAAACCTAAATAGAGAAGTAGGCATATTTTAGTTTGTTATCACCAATGAGTCATTTGGAGTAAAAATATGGAGATAAAGTGGTCTTGCCACTTGCGCGATAACAGATGGACCACGATTACGACATCAATTTATTGGAGACGTTGGCTTATTGTCAAGACCAGGAAAATATCCCCATATGGGAACATCCCAGCCCCTAAAATGTACCAGGCTGGAAGGATATTTTCTCGGAACCATGCGATATTTTCTCGGATGCAAGTTCGGTACCCACCCCTCCTTTAGCTGGCTTCCTCTTTTCGGGATGGTTAGCAGTTGTAGACCCCGGGCTCGCAATGTCATTGTTCCACATCCCGCATATTCTAGTCCATCGGAAAATTTTTCATTGCACAAACCGAGTGGGATGAATATCTGACAAAACCTCCCAAATAATGTGGGTGTGCATCACGTACTGGCACATTGTGTGGTCTATAGCCTCCATCATAGTATAACCGCTGGTGCCGTTGTCAAACAACGAAATCAGTTCATGCTGTAGCGTCACACCACCGACTTGGAATTATAGCCCCCAAAACGTTTGCTGGGAATTCATGTTGGCGATGTTGTTTCCATTACTGGTAGGTTTTCCTTGCTGTGGCTTGAGCTTTTACAACAAGGGAAACCGATGGCGACGTGGGATTTTGACTTGAGAGCCAAGACAATTATGGGGCTATCACCTCGAGTTCGGAAAAACTCGCCAATTTGTGTAAGGATATTCATGCAATGGCGTTGCATAATAATCCTGGTTGAACAGGTTCTGCCCGGTGGTACTATCCATCGCTAACGACAAAAAGAAACGAAATATTATTGAAGAAATATTTTTTGCTGAGATAAATTGGTTATTTTCTTGATAACACGGGGGAATTATGCAATTATTTTCTACACTTGTTCCATGAGACATTTTTTTCCTGGTAGAACCGTATTTTCTTACTAACAATCCCTGTGAAGGTGCTATAAAAAAACTGCCATATCCTCCACCAGAGGTTGAGGATTTGTGTTCGCTCTTTCTCGTTAATTATATTGATCTTCATCACTTAATAGTTAATTTTCTTCCTGAATTCTCCCTGATTTTCACCTTCCAAAATAAGTGTTCCTTCGCCAACCTGCCCTCCCCCTCTTTCCGCCATGCCTCCTAAGGAAAAGAAGAATAAGGAGGACAGACCTTACAAGTGCACATTTTGTGACAAGGCATTTCATCGTTTAGAACACCAAACTAGACACATTAGAACCCATACGGGTGAAAAACCTCATGCTTGCACCTTTGCCGGATGCACAAAACGATTTTCCAGAAGCGACGAGTTGACCAGACACTTGAGAATACACAATAACCCCAGCTCGAGAAAGAGAAAGAACAAGGTTGTTAGCGAAGTTTCGGTGGAGCCAATACCTATTGCGGGAGCACCCAATGGCGTGTATGCTGGTGGTGCCAACCAGGTAGGTTTTGGTCCTACTACCACTGCCATTCCCTTTTCTATTGATCGCAACGGCAACCATGTGTACCACCAACCATATCCTGTCTACCTCATACTGCAGCCTAATGGGTTTGTGCAGCCAGTTGCATTTGCCCAAGAGCAGCAACAAATACTATACCCTCAACCACAGCAGATGCACATGGGTGCCCCACACCCTCCTCCATCAGTATCTCCTGCCCCAACCCATTATCAGCAACAAGGGTCGGCAGTATTTTCCATACCATCATCGCCAACCAATCACCCTCAGACGTTTGGTGTCAATTCTCGCCCCCCTATGATTGCAAGAACAGTATCGCACGACGGATTGAAGCTTCCACCATCAAACGGCCCTACAAGCAACAATTCGCCACCTACCGGATTCACGAGACAACCAATCGTGAAATCGGAATCGACATCGAGCATCGGCTCCAACGGAATGACCCAGAATGGAATTTTCAGCCAATCAAACTCGGCCATTCATTCATTGGGAACCAGCCCCGATACTTCTATCCATCACGCACCATCTTCTAACTTGCCAACGCCCTCATTTTCGAACTTGAATGAATATTTCCAAAAAGGAAACAGCACCAGATTGTTTAATGCTAGTTCGTCATCGTTGAGCTCGTTGAGCGGCAAGATACGAACCTCGTCATCATCGAGCAATTTGCCTGCATTGCACAGAATGACTCCCTTGACCACCTCGACGTCGACTAACAGCAAATCGAGAGGCACAATACCCAAGCAGGTGTCGTCGACGTCGTTGAATTTGGAATTTTATCAACAACAGCAGCACTCACCTTACAGTCAAAGTGGACCAAGCCTTAAGAAGTCGCGGCCCAGCTCTCCCAGCCTTGGAGAAACGGTGTATGCTCCTCCATGCAGCCGCAAGGCTGCTAGTGGAACCAACGGGCAGTTTCTTATTTCGCCAAATGAAACCCCATTGCAGACCCCCAGCCAGTCGCCCCATTTGCAGCCCATGTCGTTTAATCAAAGTCATCGCGGATTGATCAGTGCTGCAAGTGAGAAGTTGAAAGACGGGATTGCAAATTCGGGGACTACATTGCCACCTATCCGGTCGGTGTTGAGCTTTACCAACTTGAAGGAATATCCTGAGCCGATGCATCCTTCCAGTACAATGACAAGCATCAATACTACAATCACGGCAGGAGGAAGCGAGGGCAAGAAGTCTACAATGAGCTTGAGTAATCTCTTGAGTTAGAGCACGAGATTGTTTCTTGCAGTAATGAGTAATTTTTATAGATTGGGTATACCGGTATTAATAGAGTAACGTTAATTGGGTAAATGATGTGACAGGTGATGGAAATGTAACTGGGGAACAGATGCCCGAATAAGCAACGGCCCCGGCCCGGGATAGTATGGAGGCAAGGGTGCGGCGATCCTGGTTGTGGGGGTTGGTGCTCACCAGCGATCCCCCAAAAATTGCCAAATACCCAGAAAAAAGAAACGTTACATTTTGCCCATCTGTGGTTGCACCAAGTAGGCGCAGATAGAGACAGCGAGCATGGGGGAACGAGCGATGTTGCAGGCCGGGGATGCAGTTCAGGACCCAGGAATGCCCCGGCACCTGTCTTAATGGAAATCGTACTATGGCATGGGATGATTTCCCCATGTAGCACCCTGTGGAGGTTTAAGAGACAAGAAATGGGGCCAGCACATTTACGGATTATTTCCTCGCCGGCAAATATTTTCTAGCTCCTATTTCTCCAGATAGTTGTTTGGCTTACCGACCATCAGGAATAATACTCGGTGTGAGCACAGGTGAGTTACCCCACGACGGGACACAATGTCTCCTGGACCTTCAAATAGACTTTTTTTTCCCGCAAAAAAATACGCAATTATTCCGGTGAAAAATATGCCTGCCCCAGTTTGGAGTGGTGACTATTTGCAGCAAGGCCCCTCTATTTGTTCCCCTCCCCCATATTGAAGGTACATGAAACAATACCATCCAGAGGCACTTGGGCAACAATGAACGAACGTTGATTACTCCCACACTTTCGGTCACGGGTGACACAAACGACCGGCTGATGGTTGCAGGCCACAATAGTTATTCCGGGTACCCAGGTTGAACACGGTGGTTGGGACGCCGTCGTGGTGGGCATGCGCTGGGCGGGAAACGGGCCGACACCTGTTTTGGTGGGCGAAGTCATCAGTCAACTTGGCAGCTCGTGGTGGCATCGTAGCACCAGTTTCAGGGAGCATTACCCGTTTAGGAAAGGTAAACTGGGAGGCTGCGAGCAAGGAGGACCAATCAAACCTTGCACAAAAGGCCAGCAAAAATGTGTGAAGGTTGAAGCGGACAAAACCACCTGGGACACAAAAGGGCTACGAGGTAATAATTTGTTTGCTCTGCCGGCCATTGTGTGGATCAAGCGGGCATTCTTGCGGATCTGTCAGTCTTTGTTGCTTGCACCTTCTTGGACCAGGTTGTTGCGACTTGGCAGCTATTATTGGTGATTATCCTGCAAAATGTCTCAAATGCCTTGCTGCGACGATCTGAGCCTGCATTACTGGGTTTTGTGGGGGCGGAGCGAGAACCCCCACTCCCCACAAAGATCCATGATCAAGCGCCGGCAATCGCCAGCCACAGACAGCGGTGATATGCGCCTGAAGTAAGGACAACACTGGGTGAGGGCCAATTTGGCAAGGTACCCAGGACAACCACGACAGCAAGCGGAGACCCTGCCCCCTCACATCTTCTCCGCTCCCGCCCTCCATTGCTGACTGGCGGGCTACCATCTCGCTGTGGTGAACGATAGTAGGAGAAATCTGGTAGCGAAATATTATTTAGCGGTTTTGTGGCCGTCTCGGATCGGCCTTACTCCCCACGAAAATGTCTAGCCCGCGCACGACCACATACTGGCACCCATAGAAGTTCCAGGCTGGACGGCCCATTGACCGTCCCTGTACAATTGCGGTGGTGATGCGAAACAGGTATGCGTCGCCATTAATGCCATTGTCCAAAGGCCGCATTACGTAATCTTTTTCTGCGTGTAGCTTCTTTGCTCCAGATTCTGTAACCTCAATATTTTTCACCACCACCACCCCCGGATTATAAATTGACCCCAATCTCCCCCTTTTTGCAATTGCCGTAGCGGGTTTTCTTTTCCATCGTGGTCAATTCTATTACCATTCTTGTATACATTCACTAAATATGGCTACTATTAAGTTATCATCGGGCCACTTGATGCCCTTGGTTGGTTTCGGCTGCTGGAAGGTCGACAATGCCACCGCCGCCGACCAGATCTACAACGCCATCAAGGCCGGTTACAGATTGTTTGACGGTGCCGAGGACTACGGCAACGAAAAGGAAGTTGGTGACGGGATCAAGAGAGCCCTCGATGAAGGTTTGGTCAAGAGAGAAGACTTGTTCATCACCTCCAAGTTGTGGAACAACTTCCACGACCCAAAGAATGTCGAGACCGCCCTCAACAGAACCCTTTCCGACTTGAAGTTGGACTACGTTGACTTGTTCTTGATCCACTTCCCAATTGCCTTCAAGTTTGTTCCTTTGGAAGAGAAGTACCCACCTGGTTTCTACTGTGGTGACGGCGACAAGTTCCACTACGAAAACGTGCCATTGTTGGACACCTGGAAGGCTTTGGAGAAGTTGGTTCAAGCTGGTAAGATCAAGTCCATTGGTATCTCCAACTTCACCGGTGCATTGATCTACGACTTGGTCAGAGGCGCCACCATCAAGCCTGCTGTTTTGCAGATTGAACACCACCCATACTTGCAACAACCTAAGTTGATTGAGTACGTGCAAAAGCAAGGAATTGCCGTCACCGCTTACTCTTCATTTGGTCCACAATCGTTCTTGGAATTGCAACAAAACCGTGCCTTGAACACCCCAACCTTGTTTGAGCACGACACCATCAAGTCCATTGCCACCAAGGTCAACAAGACCCCTGCACAAGTGTTGTTGAGATGGGCCACCCAAAGAGGCATTGCCGTCATTCCAAAGTCTAACAACCCAGGTAGATTGGCCCAGAACTTGGCTGTCACCGACTTTGACTTGACTCAAGCCGACTTTGAAGCCATCTCCAAGTTGGACATCAACTTGAGATTCAACGACCCATGGGACTGGGACAACATTCCTATCTTTGTATAAAGAGCTGGCGGTTTTTGGTATTGAACATAGATATAATATACACCCGTGAAAGGAATAGCGGCGCAGATGTGTCACCGTGTAGAGACTAAGGAGCCTGGAACTCAATGGGTTTGTGCTTCGTTGAACACACCATTGCAAAATGTCTACTTTAGCGCCTAGAGATAAGCAGATCATGCCATATAACGTAAATATTACTGACTCAACACCTCGAACTATGAATCAAGAAATAATCCACTTTTGCTCCACTAGATGGAGTCCAACACCGCCTTCCTGCCGAGCACCAAGAGTTTGGTGCGGGAGACAAAGTCGTCTCTCTCCAAATAGGCCCCACACAACCGTCTCTTGCCAGTAAACTCGCTCCGCGAATGGAACACCCGCCAGTTGTCGAATATGAGACACCGGCCCGGCTTCAATTGGTGCCACAACACGTTGTCAGGGCTGGAGATGATTTGCACCCAGTCGCGAATGGCCTTGTAGAAGCGAGGTACGTCGTCGGGGTCGTCCCACGAGTCCATGGGGGACCGGTCGCTCTGGTTCCACCGCACCTGGATCAACTCCCCGCGGCTATCAAGCCTGAATATGGGGTGGGGAACGTCGGGCTGGATGCACACCTTCTCTTCCCCCGCCGAATGTGCGGGCACCGGCACCCGGCACAAGAGGTCGTAGCTGTCGGGGTGGGTTTCTTGCAAGATGCGGGCGCACTTGAAGGCGTCCACCAAAGATGTGGTGCCGCCGGTGCCATCGTGGTACAACAAGTGGAACAACTGCAACCCCGGGGAGTTGGACCAGTAGGTACCGTCGGTGTGGGAGCTGATATCAAAGTTGGTGTAGGCTGTGTCGGCCTTGGAGAGGTCGGAGGTGAAGTCCCAAAACCCCCCGTAGTGGGTGGGGCGGATGTAGTTGAGCTGCTCGCACAACTTCTCGGTGTCCTCCGGGGTCACGGGCACGTTGTCGATGAAGCAGAACCCGTGCTTCCACACCTTCAACGACCAGTCCTTGATGGCAGCCTCGCCGTCGGACGCGTCGTGCGACAGCATCACAGCAGCGTAGTCGACATGCGGGAGGTCGTGCTCGATGTCCTTGACGTGCCAGAGGTGTCTCTTGAGGGCGGTGTCTGCGCCCACGAGCTTGGAGGACACGGGCACGAGCCGGGGGTTGTAGGCGTGGGAGCGGAGCCATTGCAAGTCGAAGCTCGAGGAATGGCCGTCGGGCTTCCACGTGACCGTCAACTGGCGGTCGCCCACGGTGATTTTGTCCGGGGCGATGTGGGCGTCGATGGTGGCCGAGTCGAGGAGCCTCTGCTTGGTGGGGGCGTAGTAGCAGCCATCACAGTGGCAATTGTCGCGAATCCAGATGTGGTGGAAGGCGGACTTGGCGCCGTCGGGCCACGCAAGCTCGATCTGGTCCTCAGCAACGCGATTGACGGTAGGGACGGTCATTGGCGGTGGTGGGGCATGTACCCCACAAATGGCAGCAGACGCAAACATATACACATCTGGATCACGCGATCATGGCACGTGATTTACCACGTGCAAACTGCAGCGCAATGTCTTTCTCGTTTGGGAACAGAACCGGCCGCCGGCGCGCCCATCCCCCGATAGTCGCCCAAAAAGGGAAGGAGCCACGCAAAACCCCAGACTCCCTGCTCCCACGCCAGCAATCACACCATAACAAATTGTCGCCGTTGCCGGCCTTGATTCTCGCTGCTCCATCGCTGTGCTGCGTTGCCAACTGCCTTGTTTGACATTTTGGCCCCGCACGCCCCTCCCCCCTCGCCACCTCGACCATTACGTAATCGGCCCCGCCGTAACCCCTGCGCCCCTTGGACCCCTGCTGCCGACATCGCCGTTGTTCCCCCATGTCGACGATGGCAGACGGCCCCCTCCGGGCCCCCGGCCCGGGAAACCCCGAGTGGGTGAGCATGGACTACGATGCCCTCGGCCGCTCCATGGACATCAACGAGCTGTCGCCGTTGGACGACCACATCCGCAGACTGAAGGTGGCTGCCGTGCACGAAGCCCTAGATGGGTTCGCCGACGACCCTGCGCACGGGTTGTCGACGTTGGCGGAGCTTCTGCGCTCGCGCCACGGCCTCGTCAACAACGAGTTGAGGGCGGCTGTCTGGCTGCTCTTGTTGGGTGCGGGCTACGACTGCAGCGGTGCTGACGCTGACGGTGCGGCCAGCGGTGCCGACGGTCCTAGCGGCCCTATCGATGCTGATGCTGGCGATGCTGGCGGCCCTGGCCGTAGCGGCCCCGATCCTAAACCTCCTCTCGATCGTAGCGGTGCCGACAGCCCCAACAACGTCAACGGCCCCGACGGGGGCCCCAACCAGGGCCAGCCCCCCGCGCGGACCACCAAGTTGGGGCCCGTGCCCCCCGCGCTCCTCCTGGACTTGCGCACGGTGGACTTGCCCCCCCACCGCGACGAGGACCAGGTCAAGCTCGACATCCAGCGGTCGTACACCCTCCTCAACCACATGCAGTCGTTTGTGCACACGGGGTCCGAGTCGTACGCCACCATCGTCAGCGCAGGCGACATCTCGCGGTTGAAGAAGCAGTTGTCCAACTTGATCATCAAGTTGTTGCGCAAGTACCCGGGGTTGTGCTACTACCAGGGGTACCACGACATCGCCAGCATCGTCCTCTTAGTGTGCTACCTCCCGCACGACAGCGACGACCCCGGCGACGACGCCATCGACGACGAGTTGGCATTCTCCATCTTGGAACGGTTGACGGTGTTGCACTTGCGGGACTACATGATCGCCGACATCAATTTGTCCATCAACCACTTGCGGTTGATCCCCGCCCTCTTGGAGGTGGCCGACCCCCAGCTCTTTGCCTTGGTCAAGCACACCTCCAACAGCTACCTCCACAGCCACGGCGCCCACTACGACTACCGCTTCTACGAGGCGTTGTCGTCGATCTTGACGTTCTATGCCCACGACTTGTCGAGCGTGGCCCACATCCTCGCCGTGTGGGACTTTGGCTTGAGCTACAACTCCGTGCTCATCAACGCCTACATCTACGCGGCGGCGTTGGTGCACATGAAACCGTCCATCCTCGCCGCGTTGCTGTTGAGCCCCGACGACAACCCTCCCTACGACTACAGCCACGTCGACCACGACGTTGTCCACACCTTGCTCTCGCCCGCCAGCTTGTTTGACGGCATCACCGACGGTGAGTTGGCGGCCATTCTCGCCCACGCCAAGGCGTTGGTGGCCGACTATCCCGTGCATTCCATGGCCAATGCCGACCACACCTGGTCGCTCTGGTTTGCCAAATACAACCCCAGTTCGGTGCTATTGACGTCGTCGTGCATGTACAGATCGAGACACAACATGTTCACCACTTACGGTTCGTTGATTGTTGCTGGCGACGATGCCAACCCGTCGGCGTTGAACGACTTGATTGCCAAACAGGACGAGGAGATGTCGAAGCAAACGGGCGACGAGTTGGCACAGCAAAGAAGACTCTTGGAACAACAGGAGGAGCTCTCGCAGTCGATCATGACCCAGAGTGAGTTTGACTCGTCCATCCCGGACCTGATGGGCTCGTCCTTGAGCCTCACATCCACTTCCAACACTGCTTCTTCCATCCACAGATTGACTGCCACGTCGTCGTTGATCTTCAAGAAGTTGTTCCACCACGACAATGACAGTGACGACAACAACAAGGTGGCCCCTCGCCGCCAGGGGTTGTTTTTGACGCCAAACATCTATAAGCTCAGCGTCACGATTGGATTCATAGGTTTCATGATCCACTTTTTGTTGGTCAAAAACAATCCCAGCTACCCCCACTCGATGTACCGGTTTTTCACCACCAATTTGACCTCCCCGTTTCGAAAAATGTCTCACCACCTCTTGGACCAGGCTCACATCCACCACATCACTAGCGAGATCACCAATATCAGCGAGGGGATACTCAATGATGTAGGTGGAGCAGTTAGTGATGTGTACTGTCTTGTCAGGGACTCTGAATTGGTACACCAGGGAATAACGGTGGGGCAAGTTGGGTTGGGAAGTTTACGAAATACAATCTACGGATTCGTGGGATAATGAGTGGTCCAGGTGGATATCTATTTATTTGGGGTTTTTCTGGTTTGGCGGGTTTATTGTAATTGTATAATGACAGTTGAACATTTGACGACTCTTTGGTACATTGGTATGGTCAAGCTACGATACCACGGATTTGTGGGACCCAGGGATTTCTCTGGGAGGATGGTTTTGTTGTAATTGTATATTGACAGAGTGAACATTTTCGACTCTTCGAGTTACAATTGTAAAACGGAGCATAGACTACAAACATAGGCAATAATCCACTCGGATATCTATTCATGAGTGTCGAGTTTGCCAGCTATGACGACAACAATATGATTGTAAATCATAATGCTTGAAACTTGTACAAAAGTACATTGCAGTGACAATGTTACAAAACTCCTTATTGCTGAGATTATATAGACCATCTAACAGGTCTCTTTTGTAATAATACATTGCTATGATGCAGCCAAGTAATACATTTGAAGCTTGCTTTGTGCTTGCTTGCTTTGATGTCGTGGTTGTGAAAGGGTCTTAGGCCAGGATAAGTGGGGCTATATCATAAAATGAGATCTTCTCTGTGATAGAAAATCATCTATGGGCAATCATCTCTATGAAACGAGTCACGGTTACGGCAAACCACCATAAAATATCGTTCAACCCTTAGGAAATCACAGATATGGCAGCCAAGGTGATCAGACAAAAGTGGGAACTGTTGTAAAGAAGTTCCAACGCTTTTACTAAATTACTAAATCCATCCACTTCCCCCATGTCTTGCCTATATTCCCTCAAAATCAATTTCATACACCAACACCGTATCTGTATAAGTGCCGTGGCCCCACCCGCGGTACCCACTGGCACTTACCATGAACCTACCCGTCTCATCGACGTAGAGCTGGCTCAAGGTTCCGCCGTGATGACCAGGAATAATCAAAAACGGCGTCGCTTGTTTTTTGGAATTGACCTGGAAATTTGATAACTCGTCGTACAATTGCAAATTGTACAACCGGATGTTGTCGTTAGACCCACACAAAAGAAAGTTGTTGTTGGGCATGGTGGATATGGCACTCACAGGCCCACTGATCTTGGGGAACTGCAAGAGTTTGGACACGTTGGGCACCATGGTGTCCTTGTTGTGGCCCGAGTGTGACCTCTTGTGGGGCATCTTGATGGAGAACTCCTCCACGGTGCTATTTCTCCGCCCCGCGTAGATGAAATTCCCATCGTTGGACCATGTCGACGACATGCACCATGGCGGTACTCCTTCCGACACCCCCAACCGGAGCACGGGGTTGTGCACTCGCACGTCCCAGATATTTATGGCTCCGTCGATACTTGACGACATGAACACGGACTCGTTCTTGTAGGTGGAGGAGGTAGTAGAGGGTGTCGTCTCGGGCCGGGCCTGCGGCCTGTCTCGGGCCTCAGCATTCTTGCGGTCGTCGTCGCCGTCAACATCGCTGTCGCCAAACAACGAGTCGATCTCGTCCTCTTCTTCCTTGTCGCCGGCGGTTGGGGCACTGCCATTTTGATCATCGGCCACGCTCACCGTCAAGTCAGCCAATCCCTGGGGACGGTACTGGATGTTGGAGATCTGCCCCGACCCGCTGGCGTACTGCACGGTGGTGGCACCGGTGTGCAAATCCCACTGTCGTATGGTTTTGTCCCAAGAACCCGACAAGAACCGCGTGCCGTCGTGGTTGATACGGAGCACCGACACCGCGTCGGTGTGGCCCCGGTCGCGAGCGTTCCTGGTGCCGTGGCTGAAGTAGTGATGTAACGCTCCCTCGTTGTAGCGCATGGTGTAGAGGGAGATGCCCCCTGACAACAAACCCGAAATGCACCAGTAGCCGTTGCGCTCTACGTCCAACGCGTACACAGGGTTCACTTTCGGTTCGTAGCTGACGGATCCGGTGGAAAAGTCGCTGTCCTTAAGCTTGGGGTTGGTGGCCATCAACTGGCTCCGGGTCAATGGCTGCTCGTTCTCCCAGTACGAGCAGATGACCCCCGCCTTGGTGAGAGAGTCCAGGAGGTTGTGTTTCTGGGCCATGGTAAGAGGCGATTTACCCTCAATTGAGGCGATGAAGTCGTACTTGCGGATGAACCCGTCCTCGCCCCCCGTGAGGATCCACTTGGGGCCGGCGGTGAACGCGAGTGAGTGGCACTGCGTCGTGTAGGGGATGGCCACCTGAGGGATGATGTCAAAGTCATTGGCCACCCGGGCCCGAGCAATGACCCGTTCCCGGAACGTCAAGTTGCTGTCTTCGTTGGGGGACGCCTCGGAGTCGTCGGCCAGTTCTCCGGCAGAGTCGTTTGTGGTTCCCAGGGCTTGGGGTTGGGCGGTGGAGTCGGTGGACGCCAGAACACGGCGGCTGCGGGTGTCGTGGGATGCTTGGGTGCCATCGCCCGCCATCACATCCACGTCCCTTTCCTTTTTGGCGTCGTTGGCGGGCGAATGGGGACTGTGGAGGGGCTTTTTGTCGTTGGGCACGGAGTGGGCAGAGGTGTTTTCACCGTTTTCGGCGCCGCTGGCGTCGGGACGGGAGTCGTTGGCGTCGGGACCGTCGTTATCATCGTCGATGTCGTCGTTATCGTTGTCGTCGTCGCCGTTTTCGTCGTTTTCGTCGATGTCGTCGTCAATATCGTCGTCGTTGTCAACACCGTCGTCGTCCTCGTCGTCGTCCTCGTCGTCGTCGTCGTTTTCGTCGTCGTTTTCGTCGTTGTCATCGTCGTTGTCGTCGTTCATATCCTCGTCCTCTGCCTCTCCGGGCCCGTCTTCCATGGCATAGTCCTGCTCCGGAACAGGCTCGTCCTCTTCGTCGTCCATGTCCTCCTCGTTCTGCATATTAAACAAGTCATCCTGCTCAATGGACGCCATGGTGCTGGTGGTGGTTGCCAATGGTGGAGTTGCAGGCACAAATGGAGACTAGGTATATGCGACATGGGCCTAGACCACGACATCGCGACATTTTGGTGATACCCGATTACGTAATCAATCGGTAAGCAAGCTATCGAGCATTTCGTCACGTGCCCAGACATCGCCTACAACTACACCGCCAGTTCGACAATTCACTTGCATTCACAATTGTCTCTATACGGTCTAAATACAGCATGACGCGGTACGGTGCGGCACTGTGGGCGTGAACAGGCAAACCGCCAAAAGCTATTTCCATCTATTCACGGACCTCCAGTGGCCAGTCACCTCCTACCGTGGCCACGTTTATTCGTAGATCCAGGAAAACAAAGCTGGCTTGTACTCAACCAATTCTTCCTTCTTGAACCACAAGGCAATTTCCTTGTTGGCGGATTCGACAGAGTCGGAACCGTGACACACGTTTCTACCCATGTCAATGGCGTAGTCACCTCTGATGGTACCTGGAGCGGATTGCAATGGGTTGGTGGCACCCAAGATGGCTCTACCTTGCTTGACAACGTCCTTACCCTCCCAAACGGTGGCCAAGACTGGGCCGGACAACATGTAGGACAACAATGATGGGAAGAAAGGCTTGGATTGCAAGTCTTCGTAGTGGGTTCTCAACAAAGATTCAGTGGGTTGCACCAACTTGATGGCGACCAACTTGAAGCCTCTGTTTTCGAATCTGCCCAAGATGGCGGAGATCAATCCCCTTTGGACCCCGTCGGGCTTGATGGCAATGAAGGTTCTTTCGTCAGACATGTTTCCGGTACTGTTTGCACTTGGTGTGATGAAAAAGACACTGACGTGAAAAATTGTCGGTAAATTTTTTCAGTGCTCTCGCGATTGGGCCGCAGGGATTCGTCGGTAATTTTCCCATGGGGTACTGCGGGGGACACGCACGACCTTCTCTGGATATAGGGCTCTGGACCCACGAGGGCCACCGCGGGCCGGATGCACGCTATAGGGCAATGGGAAGTGTCACGGGACCGTGGAACTGATGGTGCTGTTGGTGGTGGTTGGGATGGAGGGGTGGGGGGGTGGATTGGAGGGAAAAGCATTTGGCAGGGTGTGGAGTGCGGCTCCTGCAGGACGATGGGAGCACGATGGTGTTGTTCTGTATGCTGGGCAAGTGAGGTGCTATGGTGCTATTGCGCAATGGCTCAGTGTATATTGATACAGACATATTATAGATTCTTTTTTCTATTACTAGCGCAGGTTGTCGTCGACAGAGCTTTGCAATCCATTGAGCAGTCCCGTGGTGGTTGCAAATTTGTAACAAATTTTGGAAAAGTTTTCGCGAATTAGGCGAAATTCGCAGTAAATGCCAGCCAGGTCCATTCTCACTATTTCATATATACTCTTTCCATACTCTCTCCCTACTCTCATACTCTAATACTCTCATACACCCTCTACTCTCGTTCTGCTCGCACACCCTCTTCTACTCTCCCTCTCCTCTTTCTACTATCCCTCTACTCTCCTTACTCTCCAACACCGTACACCAGATGGCAGCGTACATACCCCCTGTAGCACCGGGCGGCCCCGGCTCGTGCACCAACCGCTCGCCACGTCCTTCCTCCCAAACAGGCAACCAACATGCACGCCGGCGGGCAATATCGCAGTGAAACCGCCACGGCAACCACGAAATCGCCATCCCCGTGCCAACAACCCGCGGCAGTGCTGTTTCCAGGTTGCAACCGTAGTTGAGCGATGGTCATCGCGAACAAATGGGTGCTATTGTTGCCAGCGATAAATGGCAACTATAGCAGCGGTGGTGCCATCCGTGCAGCAACCTGTCTTCTCGATCGCGACGCACTTGCATGCAATGTCATCGTGTTGTAGAGCGCGCGAGGCTCGAGCAGCTCATCGCCACCCCCGGCCCCGGTAGCAGACGAAAGTCGCAGACACCCCAAACGCACCAACCACAAATATATTACAGACACTACTAATACACACAAGATGCCCATGCAAAGACTATAGATCACAGACACAATACAGAACACCGACAACAATGCACCGCACACACACAACACCTGAGCCCAGATGCAACGGCACTGGCCAGGACACGCCCGGTCAACCGTCCAGTGTGTGGCCCATCTCGCCCAAAGCGACTCGTGGTAGCAGTCGGCATTGTGCGGCCTCGTCGCCCTGGCCTGGCGAGACACCACAAAACCTGGCAAAACTTACGCCCAGGCGAAAAAAATAATGCCACTAATTTTAGTCAGCAAATAATGAGACGCGCCCAAACAAAATAGGGCCATTTGCAGGTTACCCTTTGTGGTGCCAACCCACCGCCGCCGTGGCCCCGTAGTCGTGGACCCAACCTGCAAACCCCCGCGAGCGCTCCCCCCGATGTTTACCAAACAAACACCGGCACAAAATCACCCCAAAAAATAAGATAATCCCACCGCCGCTGGCGGTGGAAAAATCCCTCCCTTTTTGGGCGGTGCGACGGGGGTCCCGCACCACCACTGGCATCTTCGTACCAATTCGGGCGTGGAGGGTTGTTTTCTGCTTCTTCCCGCACTAAATTTGTTTTCTCGCTACTCTTCTTTTTCCACCGCTACACCTCCACCGTCGTCCTACCTGTCCCTGACCGACGCTCTCGCCGCCAGCCCGCGCTGCTCCCCTCGCCACGACATTTCTCATCCCCCCCGCTCTCGCGCGACCCGTCCCCTCCATTGCCTTTCTGCCTGGGTCCCCGTCGTAGCTCCCTCTGCAACCGTGCCCACGCTTCCCTGGCTGTCGCAAACCAACTACGTTCATTCATTCGTTTCCGGCGCTCACGTCGTCCGCCCGTGGTGCGTACCAGCTGTTATTTTCTGTACCAACACTTCTAGTGGGCATCCTTTCCGTTGAGCAGGTCGACCTCCGTTCCACAGTCGACTCATTGAACTCGAGACCGTCGCGACAACAGTCGAGACGTCACAACCACAACCACACTACACCTAATCAACACAACCACAACCAAACATCAATCATTTCACTCAAACAAACGGACACATCCAAACATCACAATCCAATCACCACTTTACAACCCTAAACTCAACCCAAACACCCAAAACCCTACACAAACACCACGTGACCATGACATCCGTGGCCCCCCTCCTCACAGACGACCCCGTCGAGCCCTGCCCGTCCTCGGCCAACGTCGACAAGGTGGTGCAGTCCGTCACCAACGCCACCAAGAGGTTGTCGCAGATCTCCACCAACACAAACAACTCCAACAAAAAGAGAAAGTCCCAGAACAAAATCGGCCCCTGGAAGCTCGGCCGCACCTTGGGCCGCGGGTCCACAGGCCGTGTGCGTCTCGCCAAGAACATCACCTCCGGCCAGTTGGCCGCCGTCAAGATTGTGCCCAAGTCCAACTTCACCAAGTTGGAAAACCCAAAGTACAAGCGTCCCGCCGGCGCCAAGGATGCCCGCTTGCCCTACGGCATCGAGCGCGAGATCATCATCATGAAGCTCATGTCCCACCCCAACATAATGGGCCTTTACGACGTGTGGGAGAACAAGAACGACTTGTACTTGATCTTGGAGTACATCGAGGGCGGCGAGCTCTTTGACTACTTGATCAAGCGCGGCAAGCTCCAGGAGTTCGAGGCCATCAACTACTTCAAGCAGATCATCAACGGTATCAACTACTTGCACCAGTTCAACATCTGCCACCGTGACTTGAAGCCCGAGAACTTGTTGTTGGACTTCAACAAGAACATCAAGATTGCCGACTTTGGCATGGCAGCCCTCGAGGTCAAGGAAAAGCTCTTGGAGACCTCGTGTGGTTCCCCGCACTACGCCTCCCCCGAGATTGTCGCCGGTAGAAACTACCACGGCGCCCCCTCCGACATTTGGTCCTGCGGGATCATCTTGTTTGCCTTGTTGACGGGTCACCTCCCCTTTGATGACGAAAACATCCGCAAGTTGTTGTTGAAGGTCCAGAGCGGTAAATTCATCATGCCCCACAAATTGAGCTGGGAAGCCAAGGACTTGATCGCTCGCATGTTGAAGGTCGACCCCAATGACCGTATCTCCATCGATGATATATTAACCCACCCGCTCTTGACAAAATACCCCGACCCTAGCGTGTCCTACGCCGCCTCTACCACCTTGGACTTGAAGAATGTCAATGTCAGGGCCATTGACTCCGTGGACAAGATCGACTCCGAGATCTTGAAGAACCTCTCAGTGTTGTTCCACAACTGCGACGAGCTGACTATCATATCTCGCTTGCTCTCGCCGACAAAGTGCCCGGAAAAGATGTTCTACTACCTCTTGATGAAGTACCGCAACGACCACATTTCCGCCTCCAGCTCCATCGACAGCGAGCTCAACTCCAAGGACGACTTGGGCTCGTCCCACCAGTCGTTGCCTCGCTCTACTTCGATCGTCAGGACCACCGTTGTCGACGACTCTACCGGCGAAAAGTACACCACAACCACTACCGTCAAGAAGTTGCCCAAGTCTTCGTCCATCTACTCCAACAAGTCGCTCTTGAAAAGCGCCACCGCCAACGCCAAGGTGTTGTCCAACATCACAAACACCTCCAAGACTGCCAAGGGGTTCAAGGCCTCCAACTCCTTCTCCAAGAAGAAACCCGTGCGCAACAATCTCCACTCGCGCAGCCGCAACAACTCCTCCAAGTCCTTAAAGTCAAATGCCACCACCCGTAGAAGTCCCAGTCCTCCAGTGCAAACCTTGGCTAACCCGGACAAGAAGAGTCCTATTCGACCAATGACAAGGGCCCCTCAACAAGAACCTCCCACTTTGAAGCGTAAACCTACGGGGTTATCGTTGAATGTGGATGGCTATCAAGAAACCCAATTGCCTACCAATACCGATTCGAACCCTGACCCCCAACAGGATGACCTACAGTTTGTCATTCCTCCAAAGTCAGCAAATAGAACTAGGGACCAACGCAACAACAACCGACGCAACTTGACAGGAACTTTTGGCAACAATTCTTTGTTGAATTTCGAATTGATTTGTGAGGAATTTTTTGGGGACGAGCACAATTCGAAGCAGGGACGTACCAGTAACGCCTCTCACCTGAACCCAGCCAAACCTCCCGTAGTGACTGCCACACTTGGCAAGTCCAATTCCTTGAAAAAGAGAAACGGGGCATTGGCTCGCAAAGAACGTGATTTAGTCGAACAAGTGAGGCTTGCTAACGAAGCCAGAGAGACCAGGTTGAACGAAGAAACGGCCAGGCGAGCACAAGAACAGGAAGCCAAACAAAAGGCCATGGAAAGAGCCAAAGAAATCAGTGAAAGACAAGAAAATACCGGTTTGCACCCAGAAAACGGTCAAGATCTAGAAGACAAACAAAAGCAAGCCATCGAGAGACTAAAGAAACACCAAAGTGCCAATGACTTTGCAGAATTCTTGGCCTCATCGTCGGCCCCTGGCAAGCGCAGATCTCATATAAGCATGCAGCAACCAAGCATTTTCCTGTTGGACCCCAAAGTGACCCCATTGTTCCGTACTCGCACATTGACCCCATCTTATGCTTCGGGTAGATTGCAGTCGGCCAACATGAACGAAAATACCTCTAAAGTGTTGCACAAGTTGGGCATTGACGTCACTGCGTCACCAAGAAAGATCACCAACGAAATTAAAACCTCCAGTTCCAAGAACTTGGCTGCTTTGTTGCAGGCTCCATGCACACCGTCTTCGTCTGGATATTTCAAGACCTCCAGTTCCAGAAACTTGTCAGAATATCTTAGAACATCGGCCAATGACGACGAATCGATTGACGACCATTATGCTGATAAGGAAAACGATGTGTCACTTGCCCAGTATAATGAACGAGAGAACCAAAAGTCCAAGTCTTCTATATTAAAACCTTCCACCACCAATACTAGCTTGAAAAAGAATACCCACTATAACGCAAACTACAAGTCCTTGCTCACAGACATTGATGAAAACAAGCCTCAGACACAATCCACAATTACTAGAGAAGGTGAAGGCGAAGCCGAAGACTATGATCCTGACCTCTCTAAGGTGGAACTCATCTCGAATCCTCGATTCTCCAGATTCTCTTTTGGGGGATTGTTGACAAATACCATCACTGGTGAAGAGGGAGACGTGACCATCTTGAACAACACATTGTCTACGGGTGGAACTGTGTTGCGAAGAAACAAGCAGGCAAAAGAGAATGAGAAGCCAATAACCAAGAGCAATTCTCAGGTGAGTCACCTTAAAAAGTCGTCAACCAGTACTTTGTTGGGCCTTGGCATCCGAATGAAAGAAGAAGAACCCCGTGCCACCTATCATGAGGGCAAGACCTTTGTATCCGTCAATGTGTCCTCCGAGGATGACGCGTCCAATGAAGCACCTCGAAACCCCATGAACAAACGGTTCCGTCTCGATGACGACCAGTTTGGTGACAATGATTCCGATGCAAGCACGTTGGATACCGAATTCTCTTCGATTTCTCTGAACCACCACCAAAGAAACATCAGCAGCGGCATGAACTTGCTCGAGACCGAGTACTCCAATTTCGACTTAATCAGTTCGAGAACGGCAGAAATTGGCAAGATTAACACCCAAAAGCCAAGCATTGTCGATTCCAAAGAAACCTTGATTTTGAAACTGAACTTGTCGCGGGATCAGGAGACCATTGGCTCAATCTACAAGAGCTACGAAAACATTTATGCTCAAAAGAAAGACGACGGCAGATCCGAGAATGATACCATCAATGATCGAAGCTCGTTTGAGGCCAATGCCCATGCCGACGACTTGGACTCCTCCTCTCTTGCCGAGGACACCGGAGATGGATACAATGAACTGGCAGTAGCTAATGGATTTGACGAACCAAACCGGTTGTACAATGGAGATTTGAAGAAATCTAGGCTCTCCACCGGCATATTCAGCACGGCACAGCTACCACGTTCACCACGGGTTGAATTAACACAAGGTAGCCGTCTGTCGCAAAGCCGGCTTTCATCAGCTGGCGAACGGCCTGAAGAGGAAATTGTCGAAGAAGAATCGTCTGCTGCCAAGCACAAGAAGAGTGTCTCTATTAGCGAACACAAGGAGTACATACCAAATACGTTGCAGAACCATGCCATTGCCTACCCCATCACCAATGATGATCCCCCCAAGGAAACATTATTGAGAAGACTTAGCATGAAACCCAAACGAGCAGCACCCAAACCTCCTGGGTCACCCGAAAAGGGTCATAATCGGTTCTCGAGGATCTCCATGGTGTCGAGAATCACTGTTCCCTCTGACGACAAGAGCGCAGGTGCCACCAAGAGCAACTGGTTCAAAAAATTCTTCCTGTCGCTAGCAGGAGGATCGCCCAAACCCAAGAACGAGTTTGGCCACTGCGAAGGGTATGCATCCAAGGACATCCGCATCATTGACTCCAAGTTGACGTCAGACCAGCTCGTGAAGGTGATTAGGGCGCAATTGGAATTGAAGCTGATTGAAGGGTCTATCACCAAGGTGGCCATCGACGACAAATTTGGCTTAATCTCGGGGGTGATTCCCTCCAAGTTTGCGCACGGACGAAAGCTCAAGTTCAAGATAGAGGTGATTGACTTGATCAACTCGTCGTCGCTTCACATCATCCGCCTCAAAGGCAACAACAAGGGGTTTGCCAACCTCGTCACCATCGTTACCTACATCATCCACCAGCAAGAACAGACCTCGTTAGAGCGGGATGGGGCCGTTGGCAAGACGGCAGTTGCTCACTAGTACATGCCATTCACTTCTACCCATCATTACTAGCATTAATAACTACTTTCCATATATAGCATTTGTACATTAGAATATAAAGTATTGATTTACTGTGACATGGTGAGTCCTGCAACGGGTATTGCAGCAAGGTCATGTGACTGGGTAGGGTGCACTTGCACGAAGCAGGGCGATATTGGGTGAAGCCCGTATCGGCAGGAGGGAGGCCTTAGAGGATCCAAACCTACGACACAAGCATTGGAGCCAGCAACTAAAAAGGTTGCCAATCCATCGGGAGCCAAACCCAGCCTCTCCGCCTCATGACACAGCACTCTGCTCCCACAATCGCCACCCCCAGCACACAATTATACAGGGCGTGGCCGCGGTGCACGAACCGACATCTCGCAACCCGTAGTCATCAGCTTCTCAACGCCCGCAACCGCTGGGCCAACTTGTCCTCTTTCTCCTCGGTCATGGTGTTGGTCACCGGCGACGCAATCTCCACCTTGGTTTCGTTCAAGCCCTGCTTCATCTCGATGCCGGCCTCGTCGGCAACCTGGTTCAACAACTCGTCCACCTGCTCCTGGGGCGTGGTCAAGGCATTGACGTTGTTGGTGGTGGTTTCGTAGTAGTTGGTGGAGGCGTCCAAGTCCTCAAACTGGTTCTCAAACGTGTCCATCACCAACGAGATCTTCTCCAAGTTCATGGTCTGCAACGCCTTGTCCATGCCCCGGATCACCTGGGTCATGTTGCCCGTCACCGACCGCATGGTGACCGCCGTTTGCACCCGCGAGGCCACGGCGTCGATGCGCAGCGCGAGCCGCAACAAGTTGACCCGCTCGTTGGACTTGCGGATGGCGTTCTGCGCATAAAGCTGGGCAATGTCGTTATTGCCCTGGGTCAACGCCTTCTTGATCTTGGCCTTCTCTTGCACCTCCTCCTTGGCCGCCTTGGATGCCTGGCGATTGAGTTGCTTGGCCGTGAACTTCAACTGAAACAACGACTGTTCGAGTCCTGCCATGGCTGTTTTCACGGGGGAGGGTCGTGCGATGGTTATTGGCTACTCAGGGGGTGATGGCGGAGTGTGGAGATGGTTATCGCTGGATGTCGGTGCGAGTGTCGTGTCGCAAATCTCAGAAATGCGACACAATCGTGGTACACGCACGACGAACGTATGGTCTAGACCCCGTTCCGCCATGACTGGATGACCATGGCCACAAGGCCGGAGCTTGTTTCATTGAGCCTCAGTGGCCGTTCGGAACCGGGAGTGGCAAAAGGGTGCAGGGAATGGCGAAGGAGCCTCGAATAACGGCGTGCCACGTGACCAGCACCACGTTGACCATAAATTTTCACAAACGGCCAATTCGTGGGGCATAAACCTCTCCAAGTCTCTTCTGGGCGTAATTTCGATAGTACGACGTATTTGGCAATAATGTCGGCACCGTGCCATTGCAAACACACAGAAGAACCCCGGGACAGCAAGTTGGCGGCGCTCGACCCCGAATTGCAGCAGCAATTCCTGGATCCCCTCCACCCAGCAAACTTGATTTGCGAGCTTTGCCGGCTCTTTTATGACAACAACTGGGTCACAGGGACGGGTGGCGGTATCTCCATCAGAGACGTGGATGGCGAAAACCCCAATCTTGTGTACATTGCCCCATCAGGGGTACAGAAGGAAAGAATCCAGCCGTGGGAGATGTTTCTCGTGGAATTGCCGTCGGAGAAGATCTTGCGGACCCCCAACGACATTCCCCGCGAGCTCACCAAGTCGTACAAGTACAAGCCCAGTGCGTGCACACCATTGTTCATCAGCTGCTATACCATGCGGGATGCGGGAGCCTGTATCCACACCCATTCGCAGCACGCCGTGATGGTGACGTTGTTGTTTGACGACAAGGTGGAGTTCTCCATCAGCCACATTGAGCAAATCAAAGCTCTTCCCAAGTTGCAGTACAATGAGACCACAACTAAGATTGAAAAAGTGGGCAACATGGAGTACTATGACAAGTTGGTGATTCCCATTATCGAAAACACACCCCACGAAGAGGACTTGACGGACTCGTTGCAGGAAGCCATCCGCAACTATCCGGGAACCTCGGCGGTGTTGGTGAGAAGACACGGAATATATGTGTGGGGGGAAACGGTATGGAAGGCCAAGATCTATAACGAGGCCATTGACTATTTGTTGGAGTTGGCGGTCAAAATGCACCAGGCGGGAGTGCCGTTGGTGAAGGACACTAAATAGGTGGTGCAATACAGGCGCAAAGGGGAAACGATAAGCGTAATTGTGTAGTCTTGTAGTGGTAGTCCATGGTAGATACTGTAGTCTATCGGGCAGGGAACGTCCCGCCAATTATGGGTTGCGGGCAATAGCGGACCAAAAGTGGACAATATTGGATCAATAGTGAACGAAAAGGGGATCAATAGCGGAAAATAGTTGGAAATAGCAACCGCAGGTGCGCAGTTTCGTCTTCCTGCTCACAACAGGTTCTTTGTCCCCTTCAACGGCCGGGCCTTGACGGTGGACCATTCTATGGCCAGGTTTCGCGTCTCGTCAACCTCTCCCACACACACCACCTCGTTCCCCCGCATCAAATAAAGCCCCAACGGTATCTCCTGGTTCTCCTCCTCGTCGTCAACGCCATAAAGCACGCGTTCGATGCAATCGCTGACCACAAGGTTGGTGGACTTGTCGTAGCCCTGGAGGGTGCCCTCAAAGAACCGGGCATCCGCAGTGACAATGTGCACTTTTTCTGGCGGGTGTTAGTATGGGACAACGGCGGCAAGGACCCCCAACGGAAGATACATACTTTCGAGGAAGTCTTTCAAGTCAGACATTGGTGGTAGAATGGGGAAAGTGTTTGTGGATTTGGCGGCGTGAGTTTTCAGAAAAGTTCGCGACGGAAACACACGTGGTAGCGCCGGATGTAATCTGGTTTGGTACGTGATAATGGTAAAGTGGAAATTGAGCAATGAGTCTTGAACGAGGGTGGCCGTAGCGTAGCCAAGTAGTGATTTACGGGTGATGAAGTCTGAGATGGCCGTACTTTTGAAGTTGGTACTTGTAAATGTGGATTCACATGGTAGCGCTGGATCCAGAACTGGCTGGCACGAGATGAGGAGTATAGAGAGCAGGTGAGAAACAGAGTTATGAATGATATTTGAATGATAGGGGATTATAATGATGCTGGGTAGCACTGAGAGAGTGAATATAGCCCTGAATTGGCCGTATGCCAAGAGTATTGTAGCTACAGTAGTGAACTCACATGGTAGGTTCCCAGAACCGTTGGTACCCGATGAGGAGTGGTTAAAGACGGAAGGTGACCACTGTAGCCGTTGAATGGTACCGCAACATCCCATCTGAGTATTACTGGACGAGAATATTAGCAATCGCTTATCAAGAATCCCGTAGTCTCGATGCTACTACTCACCAACAGGGCCTTGCAGCCATTGGCCCCAATAAACCAATACACAACACGACAAGACAATACATAGTAGAGTTAATAAAGGCTCGCAAGAAACCCCGCTACTGTATTCCCATCTCTCTGTTCCCCTTCCTCACAAATTCCACATCTCTTCCCGTACATAAAGGTTGTTGAACTCAGGAGCAATTTTTCCATCTTCACCAACCTTGCTGTAGCTATGCCAGAGGACTACACGCTAGATACCGACTACTCCAGTGAGATCGAGTCCTTTTTCATGACATTGGGAGACGGCAAGACTCCACCGCAAGAAAAGCAGCGCAACAAACGGCAACCACCGCCTGCTTCCAAGTTGATAGAAGATGCAGCCCGGTTGGAGTTGGAGTCCATCACCCTCAAGGAAGAAATCGCAAGTTCCATCACCAAGATCCACGACACCTGCAGCCGGCTCCTTCCCCTCCAATCAGAGCTCGTCCTGCTCCACGCGGACGTGTCCAAGCTTGTGGCGTGCACCGAGGACCACCACAGTAACCAGGAAACATGTTCCCACACCTTGCAGGACATCCAGACTACACTCACCCTGCTCCAACAAACCATGGCCAGCCGGGGTGTCTACAATGCCAAAGACGTTATCGAATACACCCAGGCCAACACCAAACTACAACGGCAGATATGCACCAAATTACTGCAATTTGATGGAGCCTTGCAAAGGCAAGACGCCTTTCACGCATCTTGGTCCGACAAGATGGACCGTTTGCACGCCGTCATGGCCGACATTGCCGCGGGGGTCGCGAGCCAGCAAAGAGAAGTCGACGACATCAAACTGTTCCTACGATTAGTGGTCCCCAGGATCATCAGCCTCGAAGCCTCCTACAAGCAATTATCCCACCCTTCGGATAAATGCAACAATGAGTCTCCTGACCCAAAAAGAAGAAAATACCCGTAATTGTTTCACAATAGCCCCGTTCCGGAAATCATCCGAGTTACAAACAATTCGATGAGGAAAAGTGCAACAAAAAAGCCAACGGCTTTTTCATGCACGGTTGCCGTTTGCGCTTTTAGTTTCCATTCGCAGCAATTCCCAACCTGGGCTCCTTGTATGCTGGGTTCCCAAAATGGCTGCTATGCACAGCACTATTGCTAATGAGTCATATTGCTAGCATTATGCCTTGCTGAAAACCATATAACACACGCAAAGTGCCTGGGGGGCGGATGAACTTTGTTTTTATGCAATGGGGATAAAACTTGATGAAAATGATCACTTTTATTTTGGTTCCTCCTGGCAAGTATCCCGATCCTTGGTTTTGAGATGGACTCCGCCAAAGATAGCATCAAATCGCCCTCGTTTTTGGAAATAGACCAATCGGATTCCGGAAACTCGGCACAAAATGCCGGACTCTGGACTTCAATCAAAGACTCCTTCAAGCCCGCCATCCCAAAAGAAACACTAACGGGAAGACGGGTGGATCATGATCGAGAACTCACCGATATCGAAAAGATTAATTTGAATGCCGCAAACTCCAACTTGAGCCGAAGACTCAAGTCAAGGCATTTGCAGATGATATCCATCGGCTCTTCTATCGGTACCGGGTTGTTTGTCGGTACTGGTGGAGCATTAAACACTGGGGGCCCGGCAGGAATCATGATTGGCTGGGTGTTGACGGCAACCGGGGTTTTTGCTACCATGCAAGGTCTCGGTGAATTGTCTATCACTTTCCCAGTAAGTGGAGGTTTTAATTTGTTTGCATCCAGGTTTATCGAGCCAGCAGTGGGCTTTGCCATTGGCTGGAACTACTTTATGCAATTTTTCGTATTGTTACCATTAGAATTGGTGGCGGCATCAATCACCATCAAATACTGGAATTCATCAATAAATTCTGACGTATTTGTAATAATATTCTGGGTGGTGATTGTCGCCATAACGTTGCTTGGAGTGAGAGGATACGGCGAGGCCGAATTCATTTTCTCAACAATTAAAGTCATCACCGTGGTTGGGTTCATAATTTTAAGTATCGTTTTGATTTGTGGAGGTGGTCCAACCCATGATTTCATCGGCGGAAAATATTGGCGAAACCCTGGCCCATTTGCAAACGGATTTAAAGGTGTGGCTTCTGTTTTGGTCACTGCCGCCTTCAGTTATGGAGGGTGTGAAATGATTGGGTTAACCGCTTCGGAAACCGAAAACCCAAGAAAGAGTTTGCCAAAAGCTATCAAGCAAGTTTTCTGGAGAATATGCATATTTTATTTAGGATCATTAACCATGATTGCTACCCTTGTTGCCAATAACGACGAAAGATTGCTTGGACTGAGTGATGTTGACGTCAATGCCTCCCCATTTGTTATTGCTATTGTTAACGGAAGTATCAGTGGTTTGCCTAGTGTTATAAATGCCGTCATTTTAATTGCCGTTTTGTCTGTGGGAAATGCTTCGGTCTATGCAACGTCTCGCTCTTTGAATTCATTAGCTGAACAGGGAATGGCTCCAAAGTGGACTGGGTACATTGACAGAGCAGGAAGGCCATTGGTTGCAATTTTAATCACCAACGCATTTGGATTATTTGCCCTTATTGCTGCCAGTGACAGACAGGTTGAAGCATTTAATTGGTTATTGGCACTTTCGGGGTTGAGTTCAATTTTCACCTGGATGTCCATCAATTTAAGTCACATACGGTTCAGAAGAGCCATGCATGTACAAGGCAGGTCATTAAATGAATTACCCTACGTTTCTCAATGTGGAATATGGGGGTCATACTACGGATTTGGATTGAATTCTTTAGTTTTAATTGCTCAATTCTGGATTGCCATCTTTCCTTTGGGTGCAGAACCCAATGCCTACGACTTTTTCTTGTCCTATTTGGGCTTACCGGTTGTTCTTGCCTCGTGGTTATTTTACAAGATATGGAAGCGCGATTGGACTCTATTCATTAGAGCTAAAGATATCGATGTCGATACAGGAAGAATCAATGTTGACTTGGACATCTTGCAACAAGAGATTGCTGAAGAGAAGGCTAAACTTGCTGAAAGATCGTTTATCGTCAGATGGTATAGGTTCTGGTGTTAGAGCGTTGCTCTACAAGTTTGTATAATTAATGTAATAATATTGTTGGGAAACTTTGTTGTAGTTTAACTGGCCAATCGAAAACCTTTTATTTACGCATTGATGTACCAATAGAGCATGTATGATTGAAAATCGAGATGTCTGTACTTAATAAACAAGTGGATAATGCCAATCAAAATTGAGTGGAATAGAAAGCACATTCTCATGAACATTAGAAAAGCGAAGATACGTGACAACATCAAAAGCCTGGCTAGCTCAATCGGTAGAGCGTTTGACTCTTAAGTTGGACATCAAAAGGTTGCGGGTTCGATCCCCGCGTCGGGCTTTAATTTTTGCACCCAAAACTTTTTGATAATCAGTTTGCGAAACTTGAAGACATTGAAATCACTTATAGACTGTTTAATGTTTATAACCAATTGTATTTCTTTTTAATAATTTTGAATTAATTGTAACCATAAAAGTTGGATACGATTCGACTGCGTTCGAAATAACGCAATGAATTTAAGTTTAATTATTATATGAAAAACCCTTATATACCCCCTAATTGAACTAAGTCATTTCACTTATTTAATTGTTAAAAAAGTAGATTACCCAAAATATGAAATCAAATACTAATCTAAACCTTTGAGCCTAGTATCCTACACTTGTAACTTTCCACATCTAACTTGTAGCCGAAATTATTATAAATTATAGATATAGTACAAAGGTACGAAATATACGGAATATGCAAATGATTTAGCGTGACAAGGTCCCGGCCTGACGCGATGATGCAGCATCAACATCACGCTTCTCGTTGGTGGTGATTTCATCAGAAAAGAACTCTGTATTTGGAGAAGATGCTCGTTGACCATCACTGCCACCAGCATCGTTAGCCGTGGGGACATTCCACGACATGATCAGATTAGCAGTGTCAACTCTGCTTGCCCGATTTGGAGATGATGACGAAGTTGGTTGGAAGAGGGTATGATCTCCAGAGACTAGCTCATTAATTTGATGCTGCAAATCGGCATCAAACTCGCAATCTTTATTGCTCGTGTTCATATAGTTGTCGATATCAGAGTCATGGATCGCTGTCAACAATGGTGATGAAGGCATATTGACATTAGCCATCTTGTTTTCTAGCCTTGGAGAAGGTTTTTTATTGAAAAAAGTCTTGAACGCAGGCATGTTGGGATGGGTACGGATGTCTTCTTTGTTTTGGTCCACCGGAGTCTTGGAATCGGAGTTTCCGTCTTGATCCTTCGGGGTGGGTTCAGTAAACAAGTTGGTAATCCATTCATTCTGGGAGGCACTCGTTTTCTCCTGCGACAATGATTTGGCTATCATGGATTCAAAGTCAAGCATTTCGTTGGAGGGACTCGTTCCCAGCTGTGTTTCAGAGGGAGGAGGACAATTCTCTTTGTCTTCATTTTCTCCATCTTCGTACAAATTGATGACTCTGGTATTGGCTTTGACCGCCTTTCGCGGGTTGTCTTCGTACAAATTAATGACTCGGGTATTTGATTTGGTAGCAACCATGGGTGGTGTTACTCCCAGATAAGGCAAGGGATCTATATCAGTCAAGGGACCACCAAAGTTGTTGATTTGGTTCATAATGTCGTTAATATCAGAATAATTTGGAGTTGTCATCGATGCATGGTTGCCGTGGGAGGTTGCTTGGTTATTCCTATTCTGTATGACCTGATTGATGGCCGATGGCGTGTGGGCTGGTGTCAAGAATTTACCCGTCTGCTGAATGCCAGGAGACGATACAAACTGGGGGGCTCGCTTGATGGTGCTTATGCTATCAGACCTCTCCTTTGATGAAGACTCCACTGGTAGAGCCGTTGGAAGCTTGTCATCGTCCTTGCTCTTGAGCTTGTATCGTTGTTGCTGGTTGTACTTTTTGACCACATTGAGAGGTCTCATGAACCCCTTATTCCTAAAGAATAAAAAGCATGCATTACACAAGGGCCCAAACATGCCCTCGTAGAGCTTTTTATCAAACTCTTTAGCTCTGTGGATGGCATAGTAATTTTCTCGGAACTCGGTTTCAAAGTACCTCCAGGTATGGGAGTTTGTAGTGGCACAATTACTGTTGACACATGCGAGTCCGTGGTTAGCAGGAAGCTTGGATTTCGGTATGGTGTGAGTGCGCTTGCTGTCCAAGTCTTCCAAGTCGGGAAGCGCCTGGAAGGTGTCGTTGTTGGAGCACTTCGAGTCGTTGGTGTATGGGGGCTGCTGAGGGGTGTAAGGCGAGGGCTCGTCGAAATCGCCGTCGTCCTCGTCCTCTTCCTCCTCAGCCACGTCGTGGTTACTCTCTCTGTACTCGGTGTCGTCGGTGCTGTCGGACATGGGTTCTTCGCTTATAGGTGAAGAGATCAAGGCCGGGGTGTGATTGACCATGGAACGGGTCCGCATTGCTCTTTGCGGTTGAGGAGGGTCGTGGTACCTTCTGTGGGTGCGCACGGGCTTGTCTATGATCTTTGCCAGCAAGAACGGCGCTGACTTGAACCTGTCCTGAACCGACTTGCTGTCGTAGCGGGAGGTATTGTTCATCTTATCGGCAGTCATGATGTTGAAGATGGTCTGGTTGGGGATTTTGTTGAAGATGGGCAATGACTTGGTGCGGGTGGCTTTGGCGGCGGCAATGTGAGTGGAAGAGGTGGTGTTCATGCGCTTGGCAGGGGTATACTCAGGCTCAGGCATTCTTCGCTTTTCAGAGTGGGGTTGTTCGGGCTTGGGGAGAGCCTGCTGGGGCTGTTGTTGGGGCAGCAGCGAAAGCTTGGGAGCGCCCTCGATGGTGTGGAGCTTGAGTCTGATTTCGAGGGTCAAGCTCGAGGCGCTGGACTTGTCGCCAAACAAGAAGCTGGCCGACAAGTTCTGGCACACTCGGCCCGGAATCAAGTGCTGTTTTGACGACAGTACCAACGACGACAACACGCCGTTGGACACAAACGGTTCCTCGGGCTGTTCAGTGATGTCTTTGTAGTACACGGCATAGTCTTCGGAGTGGAGCTTGAAGTTCTCGGGAGAGCTCTTGAGGATCTGGTGCACGCAGCTCTTCAAGTCAAACGCGCCAAGGGTCATCCATTCCTGGTCGTCGGCGGAGGCCGCCAACGGGATCTGGGCCGTCTTGACCGAGTATTGGTTCTTTGACCGCGACAAGAACACGGTGGGGTTGTTGTTGAAGGAGTAGAGCACCTTGATCTGCATTCGCTTGTAGGCGGTCTCTTGGTCGGACATGGCGGTATGCGGTGGATGCTGGGGAAATGCAAAGGAAAACAGGAGAAAGCAAGCTGGGAGCTAAAAGGGCATGACCAGGCCAGTGGTGGGACCGATGGGTGCGCTAAACAAGGCTAAGGGTGGTGGTAGAACGGAGCCAGGACGCGAATGACCAGGATTGCTACTGGAGGGGCAAATGGCAGGGATGAAGGCGAAAGGAAACACGCAAATGGACAACGACCAACGTTAAAACGGACCCTAGCAAGGAAAGAAGGGCTTGTGTGGTTCGAAACGATCGACGGGCAAACAGAAGCGAAGAACCGTCTACCAAACAGACAACAAACCAGACAAAAGTGGCCACAACAGGGAACCACACACGATTTGCAGAATGGCGGTGGAGATGGTGAAACGGGCCCAGCGAAAACATAAACAAACGGGAAAAATATCCCGTGAGCAATGCGACAAGGTGCGACCACAGGTGGAGGAGGAGTTGTCACTGTGGGAGGGCCATATACAGTCCAGGCACACCAAGGAAACCAGCACGGGCCGTTTGGCTCACAAAGTTACCGTGGTGGGGATTTTGTCCGCGTACCAAAACAACGCGACACGCGAAAATGAAATGAATTCCAGCGGGCGCACCACCATTGTACCACCACGCCGGGGGAGGCGAGGACGTGATTGGTGGAGAGACGTGGCGGGGCGTGACGTAGACGGGGGG